>CAMOHE010044408.1:9222-32782 GCA_946598075.1 Artocarpus hirsutus | reverse complement strand
AAAAGTTCGGCCTGCCTATGCGCGAATTAAAAATCGCGCGTTTTCACGCGTTTTTACGCGTATCTTATCCGATATAGACCCGAATTTGGTTCTGTTTTGAATTTTTGAGACCTTATCTGATAAGGAATGACCTTAGACCCAACCTTTATAAATAGGGAGTGAGTCTAATTAGTTATTTAGATCAATAGAGAGATTAAGAGTGATACTCTAACTCCCTGAGAGCTCTTGTTCACAAATCACGAACACTAGCTTTGGGTTCTCTCAATTGATTGGAAGGAGAGTCACCTTGAGGAAGAGCTGTACGTGTGAGCCCACACTCACTCCGATCGTGGATAGAGAATAGCAAACAAGACCAGTTGGTTGAGGCTCTTCTGGAACATTACTTCTCTACACAGACTTCGGGAGCTTTTCGGCCTATACAAGGTCAGTAAGATCAGGTTAATTTATACATATAGCTTGTCAAACTTGTGTTTTGGAAAATACTCTGATTTAAAATTTTAAAATTCCGCTGCGTATTATTTTTCCAACACTAGTAAGGCAGTCCTGAAAACTTCTTTTAAGATATGGACGGGAAAGAAACCTAGTTTAAGGTACCTGCATGTTTGGGGTTGCCTAGCGGATGTGAAAATTTACAATTCACATGAAAAGAAATTGGATTTTAAGATGACTAATGGTTATTTCATTGGTTATTTTAAAAATCCAAAGGGTATAAATTTTAATGTCCTACCCATAGTACAAGGATAGTAGAATCTATAAATGCTAGGTTCATCAAGAATAGTGAAATTAGTGGGAATGGAGAACCACGTAATGTGGTCATTGAAGAAGTTAGGGTAGAAGTACCTCTACCTGTAACTTCCAAGATTATTCTTAACATTGTTGTACAGCCTAACAATGTTCAACAATAATAAGTGAATGACCAACCACTTCACAATGAAGTTGTACTCAAAGAACCTATAGTAGCTGAACCACAAGAAGCAGTATTAAGAAGATCTTAAAGAGAAAGACGATCTGCTATCCCTAATGATTATGTGGTTTATCTACAAAAGTCAAAAATTGACTTGGAAATAAAAAATGATCTGATTTTAGATCCAATTTTGTTTTCACAAGCCATAGAAAGTACTGATTCTTATAAGTGGTTTACTGCTACGAAAGATGAGTTAAAATCTATGGATCAAAATCAAGTTTGGCACCTTGTTGAGTTACCTAAAGGTTGCAAGAAAGTTGGGTGTAAATGGGTCTTTAAGACCAAGCGCAACTTTAAAGGCAATATTGAATGGTATAAGGCTAGACTTGTTGTCAAAGGATTTACTCAAAAGGAAGGCATCGACTACAAAGAGACTTTTTCATCAGTCTCTAAGAAAGATTCACTCAGAATTATTATGGCATTGATAGCTCATTTTGATTTAGAGCTACATCAAATGGATGTGAAACCACCTTTATCACCGAAAATTTAGAGGAAAAAGTCTATATGGACCAACCCGAAGGCTTTTCAAGTAAAGGAAAGGAACACATGGTGTGTAAATTAAAGAAATCAATATATGGACGTAAACAAGCTTCTTGACAATGGTATCTTAAGTTTAATGATATCATTACTTTGTTTCGATTTAAAGAGAACAACATTGATCAGTGTATATATATATAAAAGTCAATAGAAGCAAGTTTATTTTCTAGTCTTATATATTGATGATATTTTGCTTGCTGCTAATAATCTTGGTTTATTACATAAAACTAAGAAATTCCTCTCTAAGAACTTTGAAATGAAAGACATGGGTAAGGCAACTTATGTGATAGGAATTGAAATATTCTATTATAGATCACAAGCATTGTTGGGGTTGTCTTAGAAAGGCTATATTAACAAAGTTTTAGAGAAATTTAAGATGGACAAATGTTCAGCATATATAGTTCCAATTCAAAAGGAGGACAAATTTAGTCATATACAATGTCCAAAGAATGAATGGAATGAGCGCAAATGAAAACATTCCTTATGTATCTATCGTTAATAGCTTGTTGTATGCACAAACTTGCACCAGACCCGATATTAGTTTTGCTCTTGGGATGTTGGAAAGATATCAAGTAATCTTGGAATAGATCATTGCAAAGTTGTAAAGAAGGTTCTCAGGTATTTGCAAGGAACAAAGGACCATATGCCCACTTATAGAAAATGTGATCATCTTAAAGTGATCGGTCACTCAGATTTAGACTTTGCCAAATGTGCTAACAGTAGAAAATCTACATTCGGTTATATGTTCCTTTTGGCTAGAGGAGCAATTTCATGGAAGAGTATGAAGCAGTTTGTCATTGTTGCATCCACTATAGAGGCCGAGTTTGTGGCATGTTTTGAGGCCACAAGTCATGGTTTATGGTTGCGGAATTTTGTTTTAGGGCTTGGAGTTGTCGATAGTATAGCCAGGTGGCTAAAAGTTTATTGTGATAATGCCACAATAGTCTTTTTTTCTAAGAACGACAAGTATTCTAATGGTGCGAAACATATGGATATTAAGTACTTAGTTGTTAAGTAAGAAGTTTGGGAATGTAAAGTGTCAATTGAACAAATTAGCACCAATCTTATGATTACAGATCCTTTAACAAAAGGATTGCCACCCAAAACATTTATTAAACACGTTGAACGTATGGGTTTTATTAGACGTTATTAATGGTTATGTATTATGTTTTATTTCATTTTAATGATATGACATTTTGAACTCACTTATTACGTTCTCGATATATCTGTTTTCTATTTTGTATACATAATTGTTATAGATTAATGTTTAACAGGATAGTCTCACTTAAGACATTAAAGTGTACTATTAATATGCCTCTCAATTATAAATCATGTTCTTAAGATGCCTAATGTTGTAGTACATGGAAGGAACTACATTAAATTGGTGATGTACAACTGCCATGATTCACTTTAGATTTTCTGTTAATTATGATGTAGAGTACTAGTCAATTTTTGGAAGATTTCACATAATATTGTTGTGCATATTATAGCTTTATTAAACTAACAAAGGAATATTATATGGACCAAGTAGGAGAATGTTAGAATTATGGCCCACATAATTAATTAAAAGCCTATAAAATTTATTAGATTTATCATTTCTTTATTTAGTTTAATAATTATTTAAATGCAAAAATCTTATTGGCCATGAGGGGTTACAACTTTTATTAAATGATGTGTCTACATCTAAAGGATGTGTCTACATCTGAAAAGATATGTGCTTTGATGAAAAGACACTGATTGAGGGTTTATAAATAAGAGTCTAATCCTCTCTCTACCTAATCAATTGTATTCTTTCTGTCCATCGGAAAAATACGTTAAAAGAAATAACTGTGGATTCAAAGAGAGAAACTGAGTTCTTCTTCTCTGACAAACTTTTTGTTCAAATGGTTCTCTGTAAATCAAAGATATGAATCAAGGTACGTTCTAAATCTTCTTCTATAAAAATTATTGAGTTTTAAAATTACTGAGAATTACATAAATTAAAGCTTTTACATATAATACCAAAGTTAAGTCTACTTAAGCATCAAGCATCAAAACAAGTATCAAAAAAGAGGCCGTTACATTCATCATGTTTGCAAAAAGAGCTAATTCTACTCGAAGCTTGGAACAAACATCTAATCGAAGCCTCCTTCATTTCCACATCTCCTGACCTGCATCATAGTAAATAAAAAATCATCAACCAATATGTAATTTGTAAATTAACTTATCACAAGTAAATAAATTGTGGTGCTGGTTGCTTCATCCTTGTGTGAGGAGCATGTTGAACATGATCCTTTGTTTCAGAGAAGATGCAATACTGTCCTTCTTTTGCCTATAGCACGTCTTCTTATTGTGCCCGGCTGACCACAAATCTTGCACTTTATCACCACATAACCCCTTCTCAGTTTGGTTGTTGACAAGCCCGACACATTGATCTCATCAGGTTCTTTACCCCTTGTCTTCTTAGGTCGACCCCTCTGCCCCTTAAATTCGGGAGCTTAAACAGGATTTAAGCCCCTTTTTCCCAGAGCTCGGGACCGTTGATGGGCTTCCTTCTTCTACAATCACTTTTGATATAATAGAAACAGAGTACACTAAGTGAGAAAGAAAAAAAGTTCCGAACTAAATATTCATACAACTCACGGTATAACACAATCCTACAACTAAATATTCCTTGGATCTTTGGCCTTTATAATGGTCGAATGGATTAATTTATGGGAGGCAAATATACAAAAATAGGAGATAAAGAAATACCCAAAAGAAATCCTGTAAAAAATAAAAAAAGAAATACCCAAAAGAAATAAGAAAAAACTCACCGTATACCTCCTGTTTGGCAGTGGTTCTAACCACTCAGTTTCCACCACAATCTCAATTATAAACAGTGTAAAACTCTCACATGTTACAGTAACAATAAAAAAAAAGATACAGTATAAAGCTCTCACATGCTACAGTAAAAGTGGTTTTAACCACTAGTTCTCACCACTCTTTTAAACACCCCCATAACATTTGTCCGGCTCCTTCCTTGTGAAAATGGGACATTGCACAATCCATTTTTGGTAAACGTCTCCTTTCGTCGCCAACTGAACTGAGAAGGTCGGTTTTTGGCGGGTTAGTGTTTCGAGCTCTGAAGAGTGACGTAAAAAATAAACCCTTTACTCCCCTCAAATTTTCCCTCCATCTCACCAAGGTGGGTTTTGTAATTCTACAGTAATGTCCTCCCAGGTGTAAAACACACGAAGAAAGCCGTGAGCTTTCAACGCCTGATGGTCAGAAACACTGAATTGCTCATTTATTATTAATTGGAGGATTTTTACAGCTTATTAAATTAATTTAGAGACTAATTTCTTACCGACTTTGAAAGTTTAAAAAGCATAGTAGCTACTAGGGTAAATTTGAAAAAATTGTTAAAAAAATTTAAAATTAAGTAAATGAGTTTTTTTTTGGGCACAAAAAGCCATTTTTTTTAACATCGAAGTTGTTTTAGTTTTTTTTTTTAAAAAAAGAAAAATAATTATATCAAAGAGAAAAATTTAACTACGATGAAAACAAAAAAAACTAAAACTGTTTTAATACTTAAAAAAGTAATTTTTTAATACCTAAAAATAAAAAAAAAATCATTAGCCGAATTAAATTTTTTTAAAAAATTATTTTAAAAAAGGCTCCTAGCTACTAACTCTTAAAATTAAATAAAAGACATGAAGAAAGAAAAGGAACAGCCTACCCTTCCCCTCGCGATTCTTCTTCTTCCACGAAAAAAAAAAAAAACCCATTAGATTCCCCAAGCCTCTTCTTCCTTTCCGGTCGCCGTGACCCCATGGGTGCCGGTACCCCCAGTCCCCACCTCTATCGTTCGATCTTCTACCCCATGCCCAACGCTTCGTTCTAATTTTCTCTGCGCGGAACAGCCAATAGCCATTTGAAAACTCTTTGCAATGCAATCCATGGCGGACGGTAGACAGCTTGACTTGGAAGAGTAAAGGACACCAGCGTGGTCGCCTCGAACCTCCGATAAATCCCATGGACCGGTAATTTTCTTAAAATTTTGTTAAAGTGTCGGATTTTGATTGTGCTTGTTTAGCTTTCGAATATGGTTGTTAGTGTTGAGGAATCCATAGATTAATCTCTTTCATGTGTTGATTATCTTGTGCTAAACAAAGTAATCATGATTGCAAGTAGTTGAATTAGGAAACTGGTAGTCATGGCTGAACCAAGCATGGATGCAATGGTTTGGGAAAACTTTAATAGATGATGTTTTCTTAATTGTTGTTACTTGCTTTGTCCTGCTATTAATAGTTAGTTGTCCATTCCTAGTTTTTGGAAAAAATAGTGAAGTACGGCGCTTTTTTTTTTTTTTGGTAGACTAGTGAGATTTGGCTTTTTGTACAAAATAGTAGGTGGTTGAAGACCATTTCTTTAGAAAACGTGCGATATTTTGCTTCAATATTATGGAAATCACAGAACAATCACAAAATTTGCAGGAACGACCTTGACTTAAACGAACAACTTATGAATCGCTTGGAAAAATAGAATAAGTTAAAGAATAACTTTGGGATTGAAAAAAAAAAAAAAAAACAATGACAACAAATGAAGTTATTTCATTTAATTAGTGAGAACACTCATGTATAAGCACCATTACATGATATTACATCTAAAAATATCTAATTTTTTTGAATTGAGTTAATTCAATTACTAAAAAAGGAATGAACATCCGAGAAATAGTGGGAACAATTGGCTAGTTGTTTAGTCAAAATATTGAATTCCCCCTTAATTTAATACTGATAAAGTTAAAGGCAACATATTGTTTTGTTATTATAGGATATAAATGAGAATCTAGAAGTAAGCTTGATTCAAATTTGACTTTAAATAAAGAAGTATTATGTTTGATATCAACTCATCCAATTTTGTGTTTACTAGGGGTGTGAAGACATTGGAGACGCACTTAGCTGGTCTTTGTGATAAAAATGCGACTTGGAAAGTCAATGATGATAGTACTGTGGGAAAATACAGCTGTAATTAGAATTTCTTGTAATTAGTTTTCCTGATTTCTTGTAATTTGTTTTTTCTGATTTCTAGGACTAATTAGTGCTTAGAGTCAACTAACTAAATTAGTGGTTAGAATCCTTTGATTGATAATCCTGGAATTATGGGAATAATTAGCATAGATATTTTCCTTTCCTAGCCTAGCTGTGTAAACTATATATCATCATCCAATACTCTGTAAAAAATAACTCTTTCAGAAAAATAAGAAGAGGTTTATTTCATCTTCCATACTCTGCAATATTAGGTTGATTTTATCTTCCATACACTGCAATAAGTACGTTGGACGCATGAAGTTCAACTTGAACACTGAACTTCATGTCAGTAGCACAGACTCATAGTTACATACTTTTGTTGTGTTTTATATTTTGGTAGAAAATATTGTTATGGAAAATTATAGAACAACCACTAAATTTTTAGGAACGACCAACAAGCTTAAAGGAACAACTGATGGGATATTCGGGCACTATAACTTGTATTTACAAAGTTTTGTTGTCTTTTATATTCTGGCGGAGATAATTTTTTCTTCTTTTTTCATGTCTATTATGGAAATCATTGAACAACCATAATAAAAAAACTATGAACGACCGATAATTAGCAGGAACAACTGAAAATTTGTAGGAATAATTGACCAGTTGTTCCATCAATATATTGAATTTTCTGCTTAATTTAATACCAATAAAGCTAAGGGAAACATGTTAGGTGACTTTAGTGCACATTAGAAGGAATTTAATTAAGTTGAATTTTTTTTTTTTAATTTCTTTTGAAATTCTAGATTCATTGAGTACCACTGACAATACTTGCTCACGGTTGGTTATTACATTCCTCATCAAAACACTCATAAATTAGCACTAATGCACAACATCATATCCAAATATTATAATCACATTGAATTGAGTTGATTTGATTAATAAGAGGCCATGAATACCCTAGAATTAGTAGGGACAGTGGAAAATTCTGTAGGAACAACTAGCTAGTTGTTCCATCAAAATATCATATTTCCGCCTTAATTTAATACCAATAGGTTGTGTCTGTTATACTGGATTAGGATAAATTACCCTAATTTTATGTTTGGTGACAACTCTACACGATAAAATTAGCTGGAGATAACAAAATAATCCTACTTTCATGGAAACAGTAGTCCCCTCACAAAATCATAGGATTATTAATCCCATTGACTGGATTGGAATTAATTTTCAACTTATAGTCACCCAACCACATCAGCTCCATTAGACCACCATTGTATAAGACCGGAATTAGCCATCACCACCGCAACACCTTCCTGTGAGACCTTATTTTGAATTAAATTTTCATTGTGAAGCTTGTCATCTGACAAAAGATCATCGTGTTTCATTTCCTCTAAGACTTTATTTTGCTTCAAAACCTGTTTATTTGTTTCATAGTGATGTTTGGGGCCTGTCCAGAGCAAACACACTTTCTGGAAAAAAATAGTTTGTAACTTTTATCGATGATCATACACAGTTGTGTTGGGTATATCTGTTGGGGAAAAAATCTGAAGTTGAACAACATTTTAAAGATTTTTTCTATATGATCGAAAATCAATTTCAAACAAAAATTAGCATCCTACAAACAGATAATGGAACCGAGGATATTAATGACTGTTTGGGAAATTTTTTTTTTTGAAAAAAGGGGTTGTTCATCAATCCATATTTCATGACACACCACAACAAAATGGAATTGCAGAGCGAAAAAATAGACACGTGCTAGAAGTGGCATGTGCTGTCATGTTTTCAATGAATGTTCCTAAGTACCTTTGGGGTGATGCGATTCTAACTGCATGCCACTTAATCAACCGAATGCCATCATGAGTTTTACAGTTTGAAACACCTTTAAATTGTTTGAAAGAGTTTTCCCACATCTTGTTTAAGCTTGGATCTATCTCTAAAAGTTTTTGGCTGTACATGCTATGTTTATATACCCAACAACTTTCGGTCCAAATTGGATGTCAAATTTGAAAAATATGTTTTCATTGGATATGCATTTAATAAAAAGGGGTATAAATGCTTTAACCTGCTTACAAAGAAATTTTTTGAGAGTATGGTTGTGTCCTTTATTGAAAATCAACCCTTTTTTTTTTTAAAAAAAAAATCTCATCAGGGGGAGAGTTTGAACAACTTAGTCTATGACTTTGATCAACTCTGATAAACAAACTCAAGAGAAAACCGTTGAGGATATGGAAAATCCTAACAATAATTTGCCAAGTGTTATTTAATTAAAGATAGGGAGAAAAGTACTGCAAAAGGATCATGATAATCCTCACATTGAGCGTCAAGTTTATACTAGAAGGAAATTTCACAAAGATTCTACTGCACTAATTACTTCTCTAGCAGATGACCAGTCAAATTTGCAGAGCAATGATCCTTTGACCTGAGTAATCCATCTCCTGTCCCTACTCTTTCATCTTCTTCTTCTGATTTGCCAATTTTACCTCCTTTAGATCTTCGTCTTCCAATTGCCATTAGAAAGGAACCAGAACATGTACTAAACATCCTATTGCCAAATACTTATCCTATGAAAAACTTTCTAATACCCATAGGGCATTTGTGTCTATGATTTCTAACGTATTTGTTCCAAGAACTGTTCAAGAAGCCTTAGGTGCTTCGAATTGAGAATTGGCAGTGATGGATGAAGTGAATGCTCTTAGGAAAAAATGATACATGGAGTGTAGTTGACCTATTGATAGATAAGAAGACAGTTGGTGTAAAGTAGATGGAAGTGTGGAACAATACAAAGCAAGGCTCGTGGCAAAGGGGTTTACTCAAACCCACAGTATAGACTACCAAGAAACCTTTGCTCCTTTTGCTAAGATTAATTCCATTCAGATAATTCTCTCCCTTGCAGTTAACTCCAAATGGCCACTTCACCAGTTAGATGTGAAGAATGCATTCTTGAATGGAGATCTAGTGAAAGAAGTGTACATGGATTTGCCACCTAGATTTGAAGAACGACTTGGTAAAGGCAAACTATGTAAGTTGAAAAAAATCGTTGCATGGTTTAAAACAAACTCCAAGAGCCTAGTTTGAGTGCTTTGGGAAAGGTGTCAAGAAACATGGTTTCTCTCAAAACCAAACTGACCACATGATATTTTATCCAGGGAAGGTAAAGTTGCTGTTCTCATTGTCTATGTATATAATCATAACGGGAGATGATTTTGGTGAGATTAACAACTTGAAGAATAAACTTGCTGCTAAGTTTGAAATCAAGGACTTAGGTGCGTTGAAGTATTTCCTTGGTATGGAGTTTGCACGGTCCAAGGAAGGAATCGCTATCAATCAACGCGAATATTTCCTTGACTTGCTAAAAGAAACAGGTATGATTGGTTGCAAGGCTATAGACACGCCAATTAAGCCTAACTTGAAGCTAGAGCCAGTTGCTACTAACAAAGTGGTAGATCAGGAGCGGTATCAAAGATTAGTTGGCAGACTAATTTTTTTAGCTCACACACGGCCAGACATAGCCTTTGTAGTAAGTGTGCTACGCTAGTTCATGCACTCACGTAGAACTGCTTATTTTGAAACCGTTTTTAGAATTTTGAGATACCTCAAAGGGACTCTTGGAAAGGGACTCTTCAAAAATAGAGGACATCTACAGATAGAGGCCCACACTGATGCAGATTGAGCAGGTAGTGTAAGTGACAGAAGATCTACTTTTGGTTACCGTACATTTGTTGGAGGCAATTTGGTTACTTGAAGAGTGAAGAGTAGAATGTAGTAGCTAGAAGTAGTACAAAAGCGGAATTTTGCTCAGTGGCACATGGATTTTGTGAAGTTCCATGGATTAGAAGAATATTGGAAGAATTGAAGGTTCCTACACCATATCCTATCAAGGTTTATTGTGACAACAAGGCTGCTATCTCAATTGCTCACAATCCCATTCTACACGATAGAACGAAACATGTTGAGGTAGACAAGCATTTCATTAAGAAGAAATTGGATAGTGGGGTGATATGTATGCCTTACATACCAACCACTAGTAAAGTTGCAGATATCCTTACCAAAGGACTTAACAAAGTTCAATTTTGAGAGTTTTGTTGGCAAGCTCGCAATGGATGATATCTTCATGCTAGCTTGAGGGGGAATGTTAGAAGACTGAGTCAACTTTGTAATCAATTTGTATTATTTGTAATTGATATGTAATTATCATGTAATTAGCTGTCAAAAGATTAGGATTAGCTGTTAAGATTAAGGTCAGCAATTATTTTGATTCTCTCAATATGGGGAATTTATTTCCTAAAATTAGCTCTCAAGGGATCTATAAATCCCGCTGTAATTTCCTGAACAGATTATGATGAATACAATTCATTTTCCCGCATTGGTCTTCTCTGTTTTTAGAGATTTCTGCTCTTTTAGAAATTTGACTAATTGTTACAAAAACAACTTCAGGAGTGAACGAGTCAACCACAAAAGTTTTCAGGAAGTAATGTGCTAACTAACTTTTCACATTCAAGAAGTGAAAGAATTTAGAGCAAACATGGAAGAAAGGAACAAAAAAAGGAAAATTATTAGTAGAGAGAGAAGAAAAAATTACAAATTTGAAAAGGTTCATCCTAAAACATTCTCTTATAAATTCTTGATATTTTACTACAGAAATATTAAATATGCCATGGCCATGTAAAGTAGCTGATAATGCTTCTATCCATTTAGCTAATCATGGATGCTTCTTGCTTCAACCTTGTCCTGAATCTCCACTCCTAAATTATTAGACTTACAAAACTATGCAAATTCCTTTTCCTTGCAGCTTATCCCCCCAAAATATTGCATTTTAATTTACCATTTTGGAGTAACTTAAGAATCAGAATAATTATAAAATAGCAAGGCATTTTAATTTACCATTTTGGAGTAACTTAAGAATCAGAATAATTATAAAATAGCATGAGATCCTTGCGCTTGGGGGGAGGGGGCGAAGTGTAGGGTGATAGTTCAACAGCTATGAAATGTGAAAATGGATAATTCATTTTCTACAAAAGAAACACTTGATTCATAGTAAATATTGTCAATATTGTGTATGGTTATTGTAGAGGGTAAAATTCTATGGTTGATTTGTATTAGGGCCAATGACCAATTCAGTAATCAATAGATGTTAATCCATTTGTCTAAGATTTGATCTGTCTCGTGAGCAAATAAATAATATGCAGTAAATAATGAGAGACACAAAAATTTAGTGTTCCCTCAATATGAAATCCATGTCCACTGCATTGTCTGGGTTTTCACTGTGTAAAGAGAGTAAATATTACAAAGGAGCTTGATAAAGCTTGATAGAGAGAATAATGGAGAAGAATAGTTGTGGTTGCAGAGAATAAAAGTGTTTTGGGTGGCTAGAGCGTGTAGAATGCATGGCGAATCATGTTTAGGGCTAAGGGAGTCCTCCTTTTATAGCTGATTACTTCAGTTTGCTGATTAGAGTAGGTTTTTTATTGGAATTTGAGTAGACTTTCCTGACCTTGAATTTAGACACTTTCCTTGTAGAATTCTGATACATGATGACAAGGTAATTGCCTTCATTGCAATTTTCCAAATCTCTAAAATCCCTGAATAGAAGATTCCATGAAAGATTCTTACAATCTTCTAGGGAGCAGTCGACTCCACTACTCTGTTGTGCAATCGTTGTTGACTCCAGGTGCTGTAGTCATTCCAAGCAAGTCTGGGATCCAAGTGGTTTCCTAGCTGTCTTTAGTTGACAAACCCATCTGCAAACTCCTTGTAGTTGATGATCCCTTGGTTCAGTCAACTTGAGTTGACACATAGACGATGGAGATTGAGGGACAAAAACTGGCTCCTACAGTAGTATTGAAGTCTTTTCATTGTTGTTCATGGTTGTATTAAAATATCCCAAAAGAGTAAATATCGTAGTATTCAAATTTAGTTTACATGAGGACTGAGAATTGAAATTTTTGGTACGTGGAGCTTATGAAAACTATATCCTACTTCCGGGTCATAAGCCATAAATTACCACATGTAATCATATTTTATTAAGTACTTGTTTCCCTCGTATCAATTTGTTCTTTTGATCTTGCAGCTGGCCACTCTAGGGCTATGCCATATTATGCATCTCAGTAAATATTCATGGTAACTTTCGCATTTGGAAGGCGATTGCAAAGATCAAGATTTAATCCAAGTTTTATTTCCTTAAATTTCTTGGTTCCCTTACCGCAGGTCTAAATATTTACTTCTGGCTTTCTTTCATCCCTGCCATAGTAAGCAAACTTGACCGTCTTCTTTTCTCTTTGCTCTTGTATCAAATAGAATAATACTCCTAATATAACAGCAATCATGTTCAATGGTTTCACTTGTCTGAGCTTGTCATGCTGGTTGGAACAAAACTTCAACACGTGGTCTCCTCTTTGGCATTCGAAATTGTTGAGCAATCAGGACCATCTGTTGGGTTAAAGCCACGTGATGATCTGTTTTAGTTCGGAAAGCCCAAAGTTTTACTGCGCTTGATACAATTCATCATATTTCAGGTGTCAGTCAGTGCATGACTCGTTTGTGATATAAATTATTTGTTTCATTTTTTTTTTTTTGCTTATTCTGTTTTTCTTTTTTCTTGTGCAGAATGACTTTGAGATGGCAACATTTATCTGGTCCTTGGTAAGATTAGTTTTGTTCCAAAAAAATACGACATTGATTCATCAATTGCAAAATATTTACCTCTTAGGTTGTTTGATTTCCTTTTTTATCAATAAATTTACAATTTTAATGAATTTTCATTGTGTCTTGTATGTTTAGTGGGGACTGAAGCAGAGATCGTGTTTCATGGATAACAATTCATCAATAATCGTTCGGTTGGCCTTTGGGTGTATATCTTTTCTTTGGTACGTAACATACAAGTTGGGAGATTTGCAATACTTGATGGAAGTTGAAAAGACAAAATTTTCCGATCCAAACCTCGTAGTTAAACTGTTCATGTAGTGCAACAAGAAAATCCTTGTGCAAAACGAGTGAATGCCCCTCAAACCCACAATTTCTGTCTCTGCTTAATAATGATGAAGGCATTCTCTGATTCTTGTAATCTGAATAACTAAGCAGATAGCTTAAGCCGGCGATATTAGTAATCTGTTCTATGAATTATTTGACAATAAAATAATAACATCGATCTCCATCTATTTTAATTGTTGTTGTAGTGTTATAGTTCAGTTTCTGGTGTAGCTGCAGCACGGTACCTCTGAATATAATTGTTACCCAGGCTTGTTTCAACTCTTGATACAGTGCTAGACATTTGTGATTTCTCATAAAATAAATTTTAAGGTAAGAAATGGGCACTTTCTCATCGCAGAGAACAAATTTGAGTTCACTTATCCTTCAGGACTTGAGTTCATGTCACTGAAAACCAAAAAGGGTTTTTTTGAATCTCTTTCCCTCCTCATGATTTCAGATGGATCTCGATTTAAGAAAACCCTTGTCCCGAAAGCGTTAGAGAGTCACACCATAGCTGGTGCAAGAGAGAAAGGTGAGGTCTAGACGTGATTCCGTTCACTCATACACTATGAGGCCGATGTGTTCTCTAGAATCGACCATTGATGAGAGGGATGAAGTAACTATTGCACAGGCACTTTGTCTTGGAGTTCTTCATTAGAATCTCAAAATCAGTTGACTCTGACATCAAGTATACTACCCAAGGAGGCTGCCTGTGGGAGTTCTGGGATTCCACACTGTTTCGGATGGAAGAGTATTTATCTGAATCTGTGAACATTAGTACACAACCTCCCACCAGTTGTGTTGAAGAAGGCAGTTTGAGCAATGGAGAAGAGGCCAGGACTCTCTTTGAGTTGTTTCAAAACACGTAAAAGTCCTTGACTTTTCCAAGTGCAAATTGCAGGCTTCATTTGTAAGAACGAAAAAAAAAATATATATATATATATATATATACACTATCAAACTTATCTTAGAAGTAGACGTCAAGAATCAGATGAAAGTTTGCTTGTTTCTGGCTGCTGCACAGTGAAATATCTCAACAGAATTCTAGAAGAACGGTTGGACGTTTCTTTTTCTACTTCCTATTTTCCTTCTCACAATGTTCATTGTTCAACCTCCTACGAACTCTAGTTCAAATATTATGTATTCTTCATTTTAGCTCGTGTCAAAAGGGAGTATTTTTCCGTAAGACATACAACCAAATACCATCTAGCGAAGAGGTCATCCATTTTTATTTCTTTTCATTGTATTGCTTGCACATAACTACCTAAGCACACACAGGCAAAGCAATCCATGAATGAGGGTGGGTGGCCGCTCTCTTGAACTTTTTTTTTATAGGTATATGAAATCATATAAAATTTGAATTTTATCGTCGTAAAATATATCATTAGTTCAATCATGTCTTGCCCCCTCCAACTAACTTTTATAGCTCCATCCCTGCATGCACGCAAGCAGACACACATACACACATATGAAGGGGCAAGGGAGAGAGGGATTGTATCTTCAACGAATATAAAGATTCAAAAAAAAAAAAAAAAAACAAACAAAAGCGAAACATTAGGAAAGCAGTGTGTAAAAGAAAGGATTATAACAAACTAATGTTATTTCATTCTACAATAAAGAGTTCAAAAGCATTAAACAAGGACGAACTCATTCAGGAGCAGGTAAAAACCTTGTCCCTGAAATGCACTAATCCATCCAACCAACACAAAAACATGACAGAAATATAGAGTTGAGGGGACAACAGTTTGAGAAATGGGAAGAAAAAAGAAGAACATCACAAAAATTTTAGGAAGTGAGCTCCTCCTCCTTGTGGGTCTCAATGACTACATCAGACTGAGGATACGCAATACAGGTGAGGACCCAACCGCCATCAAGCTGTTCATCATCAAGGAAGCTCTGGTCAGACTGGTCCACTGTTCCCGACCGAACTTTCCCCGCACATGAGGAGCAAGAGCCAGCCCTGCAGGAGTATGGAAGGTCAATACCGAGCTCCTCGGCGTGGTCTAGAATGTAAGCGTCGTCCGGGCAGTCGAACTCTTTCTCTCCGTCGGGTGTAATGAGCTTCACCTTGTATGATGCCATGGCAGTGACACGCCCTCCGCGGCTCGCCTTGAGGCCGAACAGCGCCTGCCCCGTGTTGGGGAGTGCCCTCAAGCTGCTCACTGGCTGTCTCCTCACAAAGGAGGTGCTTACCATGGTGCCAGAGAGAGCTGCCGCAGTTGCTGCCATATTTTCCTTAGTTGTTTTGGTGTGTTTGTTCTGCTTGTGCCTTTGACGAGTGTTGGAGAGCTAAAGAGAATGAGAAGTGGTACTAGTGTTGATAATGCGGGGGTAAGGCTTGTGGAAATAGTGTGGCTAGGAATCCTATCTGCCACGTGGCATCACGTTGTGGCTTGTAGCTTTATCTTGTTTTATCACCATAAGGCACAATTCTTCTTCCATCTGGGAGGTTCACCCATTTCTTTTCCACTTTTGTGTTGGTGATGACTGTGGAGAGCACAAGCTCTAGGCCACAGATTTTTTGTGCTTGATGTCACTTGTTCCCTCACTGAAGAAACAAAAGACAAAAATTGGCCTTTTTTTTTTTTTTTTTCAATCTTCATTTACTTTTTCTGAACTCAAAATGTCTTCACCACATGAAAGGAAAGGTCTACATGAACTTGTTTTGGTGACAAAAGATGGGGACCTGAGCAGATTGCAGCAACAACATGATTAGATAGACGAGAGAAGTATAACCATTACAACTTCATAAGGATCCACATAATTAGTCTACCACTTGTAAGAATTTATACCACTATTTTAATAGAAATATAGGCAAAACCAACATATTTCGGTTTATTTTGCTGAAATAAGAAAATCAAAAAAATGCAACCAGAAATAATATTTCATGTTACATTTATTGCAGCCTGAGAATTTCTATAAAAATCTAGGATGTCTCATAAGCACGTAGCCTATTCTATTCTGTCATCAATAATAATAATAATAATAATAATTGATGAGCATAGCTTAAACTCAAAAAGTCTTGTATAGTCCCTGATCTTTTTCTTTTCCTGTAGGGATTAAATCAGTACAACTTTTAATGTACGCGTTATACATAGAGAAACTGGTTTAGGAGAACATTTCATCTAAAATTTAACGGAGATTTCTTTATAAGACACTATTTAAGTTTAGAAACTTATTTTAAGACAGAACCCAGTAAAAGTATTAATTGTAGACAAAGAAAAGAATTCATGAATTATTCACTGATTTATCCCTTTATTTATGAAAAGGGCAGTAATCAAAGCTAATGATATCAGGACGAAAACAAAAATCCGTTAAACGAAGAGCTTTCAGTTACACCCCTTACCTACACGCCTCTTTATAGTCCATTTACAGACCAAATTAACTTAACGTCGATTGAGATCCAAAACAATATAGAAACCAATTCCATAATTTTTCCCGACTAGCATTATACAGACGGCAACGTAAAAGGGTACTAAGAAAAAAATAATGACAGCTTGTCCATCTAATCATATATATTTATAAAAGGGAAATGGCACAAAGTGGCGCATTTTATTAGTTAATTAGTACATAATGTCAATGTTTTCAAAAAGTGAAGACATAACATATTTAAATAAATCATAATTTTAAAGCAACTAAAAAGCCTCAAAATATCCCTCAACTATAGTTGTGGTTTTTTTTGTTTCTTTTTCCTTTCTTCATCTCTCTACCGTTTCTCTCTCCTCTCTTTCTCTCTCCTCTAAGTCCCAATTCTCTCTCTGCACTTCGTCTTTGTTGCGCATAAACCAGACCTCCGAAGAGGATGCCGTCGTCGTCGCCATAGCCATCGCCTTAACTTTTCCCGTCCTTCCTCCGTTGCGATCGAGGATAAACAGAAGCCTAGCTAATCAACCGAAATTCAATGAGCTCTCCTTTGTAAGTGATTTCGGTGATGGAATCGAAGGGAGATGCCTTAGTTTCACTCTCTGCGATGGTCTGAGGTGATCTACGGCGACGGAGGCTTGTAAGGCGTAGCGAATGGAGTCGGCAAAACTGGTGAACATGGATCGGAATTCTAGGTTGGCCTTGTTTCTGTTTGTCTTTCCTCAAACCGTTGTCATGGTTTTGTAGATCGTCTTATTTAGAGCACAACGGAGTGGGTGGTGGCGGCAGACGTGTGGCGGTGGACAACAACGTATAGCAAAGAAAAGTTCTTTCTCTGTATTTTTCATTTGTTTCTGTTGGATTTTTTTACAGTGCCGGCATTGTTCTGGTAAATACAGCCACCATCCACGTGCCGGTGAATTTTTATATTTACTAAGAAATACAAAATTAACCAAGAAATATGGTATTTCATGGTCACCTATAAAGTGGATGGTGCTAGCGAAGTCCGGTGATATCACTGGTAAGTTTTTATATCTACATGAAAATATAGTATTTTTACATTAATATTATATTTTTTGAGTCTAAGGAAGTTATCGATAAATTTTTAATGATGATATTACTAATAAATTTTTATATTTATATAAAAATACAATATTTTTATGTTAATATGGTATTTTTTGAGTCTAGGGAGATTGCGATAAGTTTTAATATTTATATAAACACACAGTATTTACATGTTAATACAATATTTCTTAACTACATCGTTGGTCCCGATGACGAGAATATTTACATGAAATATAATATTTACATGTTAATACAATATTTCTCAGGTCCAGCGAGACTGCTAGTAAATTTTTGTATTTACATTGAAATAAAATATTTACGTGTTGATATAGTATATACCAGCCGTTGGTGACGTCATTGGTGTCAGTAATAACCAACAATGTTATTGATAAATTTTATCATTTGGAAATACAATATGCAAATATTGTATTATTTGATCATTGTAGGTGTCGACGAGGGAGGAGGTTGAGAGATAGAGAGGATAAAAAGGTAAACGTATTTTGGAGTTTTTGTTCTCAATCTCTCATGTGTTAAGTCTCAATTTCTTATGATATGCTATTTATAATAAATTTTGAAAATATATGACATTATTTACTAATTCTTAGCTTAAATATGCTATTTGACTCTCTACCTTTACAAAATTAGTTATGTGAATTTAGTAGACCTCGAATAATATAAGGAATAAGAAAAGAGAACCCTACAACTCTGTCAAAATAATTGAATGTCAAATTTAGTAACATAGTTCCTATTCAAAAGATTACTTAATTGTGTAAGGAAACATTTTAGTTAAGGTTTTTTGCATCAAGGATCTCTAAACGTTTTAATCTCTAGTTTTTGGATCTTAATTTTAAAATTTAAATAATCAAGTATTAAAAAATGAGCACGTAGTGTCGTTACACCGAATTGAGTTAGGCATGTTACATATCATAAATTATTCATAAATCTTCATATCTTTAGGAAATCAATAACCACACTACTAACTGAATTAATTCGGCAGGACTATTACGAGATAATCGCATCTAGAAGAGCCTCAACCAATTGGTCTTCTTTGTTATTTTCTTTTTCACGATAAAAATACGAGTGGGCACATGTTGTTCGATCTCCCTCTTAGTAACGAACCTTCTTTTAGCTACAAGACAAAACCAAGAATAATTGTTCTTGATGTTGAGCAATAATTTTATAGGAGTTTCAGTGTTTCCCTCTCTAAAAAAACTTTATAAATTTCTCAATTGATCTACCAAATAATAGGAATATGTTTCCTATTTATAGTGGCTAGTAGAGCTTCAATTTTACTCAAGAAGGGCTTCCAAATTCGTTTCAAGGTCAAAACTTTGAGTCCAAACGCGTAAAGCCATGTTTGTCTACGTGGCTGACCGGTCGACTGGTGCTACTGGTACAAGGAAGAGAGCACACTCTCATGTCTTAAATGCATTGTTCGACAAGTCCAAGGCATTTGTCGTTTTGTTCCTGCCTAATTGGACAATTACCCATTTTAAGAATCTTTTTTAAAGGCTTAGTTTTAATTCAAATCCTATATGAAAAAAAGTCTTATTCTCAACAGATTTAAAAAAAGGGCTAAAAATTCCCACTGCCTGCATAGTGGGAATTTTGAAAAAATTAAAACATAAAAGTTGTAGATCTCGACGAAACTGTTAAAAATCGCGAATGGTTCATCAAAAATCGCCCTTGTTTATGAGTTATGAATTTTACAAAATTTGTTAAAATTGGAAAAAAAATTTTAAGAGGCAAAAATGTCTTTTCACAAAAGGAATTTGGGTATGGTACTTTTAGAAAATTTGATCCTCTTAAAATATAGAGACTAATGGTTTAAAAAGATTGTTTTTGGTCCCGGGAGTAAAATCGTCAAAAATTTTCAAATCTAGAGTAAAATTGTAAATTTTGCTAAACTTGGGCTCTTACTGCAAATAAATGACCTTATGCCTTAAACCCTTGTTTCGACACTAATAAGTGACGTTTCGTGTTGAATTAGCCAAAACGGGTTTAGGAATTCAAAGTTGCCATCAAGGGCAAAAATGCCATTTTTCATAACATGATCAGTGTGGACCCCAAAACATTCTAGATAGAGGGAAAAAAAAACAACGCTAACAAGAATTTCTCTCCTTGTTAGAAGCTGAAAGATAGAAGGAAACGAGAGGATGGTCGAACCTTAAGTGATCAGAATAGTAATCCAAATTAGTAATCGATAGATATACCATATCCATGCATAGTTAAATTGTGACGTTTTGGCTAATAATGATATGATTGGCCAAACAGGTTACTAGACGAGTACCAAAGGAAGTCGAAGATGGTCTATTTATTAATAAAAATAAGTAAGTTTCAAACCCACCTACGGTATGAAAGAGTAGGTTTAAGGGTATAGTATACCTATGTGAATATGCTTGTGTGTGTTGCATAATTGAAAGGTGTAAATGTTTTGCACTTAGTATGGACGTATATTGTTATGTATGGTATGACAACCGAAATAATTGGACTGGTAAATGATTCCCAAAAGTAAGGAAAGTGCCGTACCAGCTCCTGACGCAAAGGGGAGTTTAATGTTAAAGTTAAGTTAAGGTCTCGATGTTACGAAGACCTATGCACGCTTGTGGTACGAGCACTTGGGCCCTAGTTAAAGACAAGATAAGACAAGAATAAAGAATGTTCATAAAAAAGCATAAATGGATCATGCATATTAGCATATGATGCATGTGGGCTATGTTTGGACTTATTGAGCATAAGCTCACCTAGTTATTTCATGCTGTAGGAGTTTCCACTAAGAGGTCAGAATGAATACACTGATGAGCGGGCGGTGAAACATGAACAATGTGCAAATCAAGGTATAGATACCGCCATGGTTTTGCTCCGTTTGCTATATGTAATAAGTTATTTTGGAACTTATTGTATATAAGGAAATGGTATGGTTTACTAAGAGAAAACCTCTTTCAAATATGTTAAGTCTCTTTCAAATATGTTAAGTAAATAAAAGTGTAACAAGAAAGTTGTTTATGTATATATAATAACATGAAGGAGTTTGAGTTTGTATATACAATCTATTATTGTCAAAATTAAAATAAAATAAAATATTTTCAAGGTTCTCATAAATACGTAAGTAAGGAAAAGTGTTAAAGCACAGCCCCTAATAAGGCGGGTTTTGACAACACAAATGTATTCACATGGCTAAGCGCTCCGTTTTCAATTTCAGGATAATGCCTCTAAGAAATGGATTTCATATCTATAAAAAAAATTGTCATTCAAGAGTACTGGTTTGCATTCCTTCATTTAATTTAAGATGTCATGTAATGAACTGAGTCTTTTGGAGTTGCTCCTTAATACTTTGCTTACTTACTTAGCTATAAAAATAAGGAAACATTTTTTTTTTGCGCGTGCGCGCGCGCACACACATACACACACATATATATATATACATATAAAACCCCCCTTTTTTTCATTTTTCTTAAATAAATATTACAAAGTTGTATTCCAAAAGTATTTAGACTTCATACTTAACTTATATTACATTACACAACATACTTGATATTCTTTTAAACTACAAACTTCCAATTTATTATATATACATTTATATACATCTATAGGGAAACTTTCCTATGGTGGCATTTGTAGCGACCCCCTCCCCTCCTCCTCTCTCCCGGGAGGAAAGAGAGGAGAGGAACGCCACACATCATTCATTCGTGCATGTGAAGATGGACCAGTTTGGCAAGCCGATCAGAGACACGATAGAAAAAATAATCAAACCTTAACTCAACCTTAATGTAGAAATTATCTTATAATTAGTAACGAAAATATTAAGATTACAACACTTATACAAACGCTAGAAAATCCCCTAAATGTCCTCAATAACAATTCTTAGTTTCTAATAACATCAAAGAAATACTTAGAAATAAATATTGCATCTTAGACTCGTCATGGGACCTTGGACCATTCTTGCTCAGTCATCTACATCCTTACTTGAAAACTTACCTGCATCATGAGAATTATATAAGCATAATGCTTAGTAAGTAAACCACGATAGTTCCACATAAAAACATACTTTCATAAACATACATTACTTTTAGGTTTTCGGGCTCGTAGCATAACGTTAATATCAAGCAGTCAGAACCCTTAACATTCATTCATTGATGGTCCTTATCTTGGAACATGCTTCCTCAAGGATTTGACCATGAAAATATACATAACATTGATTGGTTCATGACAACAAGAAAGTTCACATCATATTCATAAAAAATCATCAAAAACATCTTTAAACATATTCATCATAACAACATACATAACTTTAAAACATACTTTAAAACATATTATTGTTCAAGTGATACAGTGGAGGGTATACTTACACAAACTGTTTAGTCATGATCATCTTAGGTTCTATACATCATCATTCATTCATTCTTCACATAACATTACTCTTCATATTCTAAGGGAAGCCATCTATTGAAACCCTCGTGGTTCTCTTCTCTATTCTTTCTTCATGCATTCATACGTCTCCTCTATCTCTTTGTTTCATTCCTTTCTTTCTTTCTCTATTTCTTTCATTCTCTCGTCTACTCTCTCTCTCTCACATTCTTACTCTTAGTAGCAAAATAAAGAAGGAAAAGAAGAAGATGAAAAAGAAACATGAAGATTGAGAGATTGAGAGGTTGAGAGGATTTGTGAGTAAAATGTGAAGAATGAGAGTAATATATAAAAAAGAAACATAGCCTTCTATATAAGAAACAAATCTATTATAAAAATGGAATGCATACTCGTGGGAGGGGAAAAGAAACTAAATACGAAAGTCAATGATTCAATAGAGGAAAATATAATGATAGTATCTTGATTATCCATAAATAGAATTCTAAATAAGTCAACTAATCATCCAATAAAGGAATAAAAGAATTAAAGATAATTTCAGATTCCAATATTAGCTCCACTTACCTAATTTCAATTATTAAAATAGGAAATCTATCATGAATTCCAATTATCATTAAAAAGTCAACTATCAAAATATAATAATAATATCTTGACTAATTAAAGGCAATTTACACGTGGGATTAGAGGGGAATTAGGGGAAGAATCAACAAATTAGCTTTTACTTAACATATATCAACTTTCAAAAGTAAAAAACCTTATCAATTAAATTCAATCAATCAAAAGTCAAACATTTCATTTCCTTAAATGAGAAAATAAATCCAAAAATATGTCAATCAATCAACAATCATTATCCAATCACATAAAAAGTCAACTATTCCCTCATATGGAATAAGGAAAGAGAAGATAATATGCCAATAAAACAAAATTATACCGCAACAAACACACACATACATACATAAATTACGTTAGTCATTATCCACTGCAATTATACAATAATACAAAATATTGTGCACATTACATTAATATATAACATAACTTTCCTTTCTTTTATTTTTATACGAATTAACCTTATATATAGAAACATATTAATTCTTATATTACGTAAAGATAAGTATATATACAGAAATATTTATATACAGAATATAACGTTTATATATATATAGAATACTTGTAAATTAACTTACAATTAACATATAAATTAACGTTTATTTATATTTAAAAAATTTATATATTTATATATATATAAACGTATTAATAATTATAAATTAACATACAAGATATATATATATATATATATATAACACCTTTACATGAA
>CAMOHE010044407.1:0-55324 GCA_946598075.1 Artocarpus hirsutus | reverse complement strand
ACATACTAAAACCAAGTTTGAATTTAAGAAAACCTACCTCAAAACTCCTTTGAAAAACACCAAAGTTTGGGTTAAAAATCAAGCTTGTATTGACTCCAAAACAGCTTCAAACGTGGCTGGAAATTATAGTTGTCATGGTTGAAAAGAGAGCTTTATGTCTTGTGTCTTTAGTTGGAAATTGAAGTGAGAAAGGAGAGAATGAGAAACTAGAGAAGAGAGTGGTGATGGTTGAATATATAGGCATCAAATTAATTGAGGAGCGGGATAGAATTAAATAAGCATTAAAAGAAAATGTTATCATGTCTCCCACGGAGACTTTTAGCAAATAATGTCAACATAATTGAGGGGACAAATGGGATAAGTTGGAGAAGAAGATGAAGGAAGCATTAAAAATGTGGTTGAGAAAACATATCGATGTCCCCTGGTAGTTAAGGTGAATTAATTATATGTCTCCAAATGATAAGGATGCTATTTAATTGAGCATTAATGTAGTGGGACAAGGCTGATATAAGTGAGTGATAGGTAGATTTAAAATATTTACTACGGAGACTTAGTAAAAATGCTAAAATGACATATTTATTTATATGATTTTATCAAAAATCATACCTGTTAAAATAACGGGTGTTTCAATCCGATATAACCCCAAATATAAGGTTGTTTGAGTAATAAAACTTGATGAATCAGAGGTCAAATCCACAAAGAAAGAATATTGCTAACGTCCTAACTATTTACTTATTTTAAAGCTAAAAAATATGAGAATTAATATTTATTTTTTCTAAAATTTACACATTTTTATAGCACTTTTTATTTTCAGAATTTTGTTATTTTGGAACTTCAATAACAAGAAATGTAGCTTAAATTAAAATAAAATTTTAACAATAAATGTGATTAATTTAGAATAACTTTAATAAAAGCAACAACAATAATAACAACAAATTAAAAGAGATTTAACAATAATTATAACAATGGTCAGATTCAAAGGTTCTGTTCAAACAATTAATTTGAACAAATTTTAGTTTTCTATTTATTTATTAATTGGCTTAAGAATACATTGTGACATCCTATGTTGATAATAAATCAAGCATTACTAAGTATTGACTATGTCATTTCATGTTTATGATATAGCAAAAACTCAACTTAATAAGCAAGTTGAATTTCAGCATTACTTAGCTAAAATAACAATCAAAATAATAAGTCAAGTATTTACCAAGTCATTCTTTGTCTACCGCTAATCAAGGTCTTCATAAGCAATATCCGTGCCAGTTTATATCGTCAAAAAATCAAAAGAAGTTTTTTAGCAAAGTTCTAGCTAAGAAAACACTAAAATTCTAAGTTTTCAAGAAAACAATTTGGCTTTATAACTACTTAGAAAACTAAGAAAAACTAAAAAGATTTAAAGTAATTTTGCCAAACTTTTCCCCTCTCTCCTCAACTAAAAAAAGAAACTAAAAAGACATATTTTAAATAAAATACTAGAAATATTATTTAACATAATTTTTATTACATAAACTAGGAAATATTTTACAAAACCTTAAACTAAAATCTAAAAATTAAAACTATAAAATTTAAAAAGCATGTTTTTTTATATGTAAAGAAAGGGATGTTGAGCACGGCAAACCCCCCCTTTGATGGGCAAATTCTTGCCACTATTACAACATTTTCTTATAATCTTTTTACTGCATCTTACTTAACTTGATCAAATTATGCTATTTGAAGCTTTTTTTTAAATGAATTTTTCCTTTGTTTTTCTACGCTGACTCCATCTCTTTAGAATGCAAAGCTAGGTTCTAGATCTGGTGTGACGTGGTATGAAAAGGTAGAATGTAGGCCGTTGATCGAGTTGACCATGACCTAAAAAATGACTTAGATTAAGTTAGTAAAATGAGACCAAGGTTGGGTTGAGAAGTACCATCGGATCAACCTAGGTATTCAGATCTCACGGATGCAGAATTGAGTGCACATAGGAACGGTTGTAGCAAATTTGAAGCTTTTAGAATTACGGCTGACTATGGGCCCTACCATGTCAGCGTGCTGTCAGGTACCCCACCCTTTTGCGTGCGTGCTGGAGACGAATGGCTAAGATCTTCTGGGCATCCTAATTGGATGGAAAAGGTCGTGTCACGTAGCAGGTATGTTTAAATTTGAATTTTCTTTTTATTTTTGAAGCATTTGTTGTCCGATTTTACCCGTTTTGGTGCCTTTTACTCTTTTTTCTTATCAAATTTCAAATCTGATAAAAAATTTAAAAATTAGTTACTTTAAAAACATAATATTTACAATAATTTAAAAATATTTGTTTATATTAAAACACACAAAAATAATTGCAAACTTCTAAAATTTCAAGCTTATTCAGTTTGACACATATATAATTTTTAAGGGCCAGAAGTATGTTTAGGAATTACAAAAAGTATTAAAAGACATATTTACAAACTTAAATCACACTATAAAACATATTAAGACAAAAATCACTTTTATAGCTTTAGTTAATTTCAAATTAAACTAATATTTTCCATACGAAAACAATTTTAAAAATTGCTAAAAATATTTTTAAATATAAAAACATATTAAAAACCCATAATTTTTACATTAAGACACTAAGATACTGTTTAACACATATTTACTTTAATTAGGAGTTTTAACGAGAAATATGAATGCAAAATGATTGATTTTAGGTTTAAGAGATGTGCATTTTCTAAGTATCATCAAAAAGCATTCAATCCTTAACCCTTTTTTTATTATTTTACAAGAGCAAACCTTTTGTATTAGGTGCAAAAAAGGACTAATTAAATTGACTTCCATTAAATTTTAAGTCACATGAATTGCACATGATCTCGTTTTAGTAATAACACAAAATTGTCCTCATTTATTAATCAATTACGGTAATTCAAAAATAAACTAAAAAAACAAACAAACAAAAATCGCCTTCTTCCTCCCAAGTCTTCTTCTTTCTCCTACACTCAACACCCCAATGAGCAAAAAACTGCTTTCCGTTTCTCATCTCTCTCACCCTATAAAGCAGAACTTTTTCATTGAAGTGTTTTATTTCCTCTTCCTCAAAACCACAACTAAAGAATAAAAAAAAATAAACAATTCTTATCCTTCTGAATTCTAAGAGGTCCACCAAAAAAATATTAAAAATTCCTTGCATTTTCACAGAAACACCTTTCGTAATCTCACCCATTACCATTGTGAGCCTGGCCCATCATGAACCCACTTATCGTCATCATGAGTCTGTCATGCTAGAACAATGGTGGAGTCAAGGGCATGAAGGTATTTCAAATCGAGAAAGAGAGTTAGGAGACCTATGTAAGACTTAGTACCCTAGGAATTAAACAATGTTACTATTTTTTAAACATTCGATAAATAAAGAAATTATTACTTTTGTCATCTATCAATATAGTTTTCTTTATGTTCAATATATAATAAGCAAACTCAAGTTTACTACTCTCATTCTAAACCTTTAAGATTATACATATAATGAAAATATTTGTCCTAGTCATTAGAGTTGGAACTCAATAAGTAGAGACATTTATATAATATCATTGGTGACGATATATTAGATCGGGACTAAAGTTGAATTGATTTAGTTAATAATTCTATTTAGATTAAAAAAATTCACTTTAGACAACCATGTATTTTGCATTTTAATCTTGAAATAGATTAACGAGGTCGTATTCTTGACTTATATCTTTTGATGTACCAAAAAGTGAAATCTTAAATTATTTGAAGGTTTGTTTACCGATATATTAGAAACATGACTCTTGAATGACATACACTTGTTATTCATAGATATAAAATCAATCACTCTTTGTAGAGTTAATGATTTCTTGTTATAGGCATTATCTTAGAATTGGAAAACTAGAAAGCTAAGTCATTTGGATACATTTATGTGAGCAAATGGTTTACTACTTTTATTGGTTATAAATAGTAAGCATTCCAATAATGAGGTAATGGAACATAAGATAAATGTAGTCGGAAAGGTAAAACGAAACTTATTCTTAAGCAAATTATGGATATCCCATGAGATGTTACACACTATAATATATCATGAAACAAAGATGTTATTGGAGTTTGTAATTTCGCATATAGTGTGAAAGTGCAACTTTAAGCTTTTAATGGAGCAGTATTAGAGTTAATAACTATAAGATGAGCATGTTTAGGATATATCATTTATAATTATAAGAGCTTAATTTATATATCTCTATTGGATCCTTTTTGCTAACTCATATATTTTTCAATAACAATACAGCATGTTTTTCCTACGAATTAGTAACTTATATTCATTTTGTTATTGGTTCAAGTTTAGTTGATTAAATTATAATAATTCATGCTAATTTATTAGTTGAATTAATTATATATTCAAGATATACATGTTAAATTTATACTAAGTTTTTTTGATATGGGATTATCTGTATATGATTGTTTAAATCAGTAACTACTGTATTGTCTTATTTGAATTAAAGCCGAGGCTCTATAAAAGATTCTTGGGTTAAATAAAATAGGAAAGAATTTAATCAGGTGTGAAACGATCGACCGGTGGACTGAACCTATCAACTGGTGCAATTATGTTATTAGAGATAGCTCTCTGACCTTGACCAATCGGCCCAAAACTGGTCGACTGGTTAGTGGCATAGACGTAAACATCTTTACGTGTTCTGATGTGACTTTTTGACCTAGAAACATATTTGAAAACTCTTTTTAAGTAGTGTTGTGAAAATTTAACATCTCAGGTGCATGTTATCGCGTTAACAAGTAACGTAGAGTTAGAGAATATTGTTTTCACTAACAGTAATTACTTATACTGAAATTATATTAACTCTAAATAAAAACTAAATAAAGTCCAGATTAAACAAGAAGCAAAACGAAATGAAGAGAAATTCAACTTATTAAAAACCTAGGGTTTCTGATTTTACTATAATTAAATGTTTTAATTCTTCTATCATATTAGTATGATTTATTACTCTAATTGATAGTTAAAAATCCCTAATTTATTTAATACTCTCTCTTGAGTTAACCAAAAATACTCAATTGCTAACCTATTATATTTTTATGTGAATCAAACAGTCAAATATTCGTTAAGTTTTGTAGATTTTCATATAGCGATCATGTAAACCATACAAGTATATTCCTATCTCACATGCAATTTATAGCATTCAACACAATGAATTACACATAAATTCCCTCTTGGTTCTTTATGATTAACAAATCGTCCAAGTAGTCATCAATTATTTAGAAGCCATAAGTACAATGAAGAATACTCCACTAGGAAAATTTATTCATTGCCAAATTGATAGAATAAATCAAAACATCATGGTTAGGCTACACCGTTGCCCCAAAAAATAATATTAGTTCACGCTGAAAGTAAATGACGTCCTAAATAAAATTATAGACATAAAGAGAAAGAAGAAAATAACTCGTAAAAATCAAGTTGAAATGAAGCCTTCTCCATCTCGAGATTGTGCAATCTTCTTCACCGTACCAGGCCCTCTCTCCCCCCTTTCTACACCAAAAAGTCCCTTAGAACCCACAAGAGTCATATTCATATGTTTCTAACAAAAAAGAGAAATTAAAAAAGATAGAATTCAACTTTTTAAAAACCTAAGATGGTGCTGCAGCTTCAATTTTCCACCAGCAACTCCACAATTTTTCTCCAACTAAAAAATAAAGAACAAAAACAAATAAAAAGCCAACACAAACTCCTAGAAACACCAAAATACCAAGTTAGAAATACTCCAAATACGTATATAAAGCCAACTTATCAAATACCCCCAAACATAATACTTTGCCAATCTTCCAGCTAAAGAAAGAAGAAAAATAATAGAAAGAAAACACAAAACACAAAGGCATAATTGTAAAAGAGCAAGAAGTAGAACTAGACATTATCATGATTTTATTGTTAAAACATGTAAGGAATGAGTTGATGTAATTCACAAAAAGACCTCAAAGATTTTGCATATTTTATAGCTCAAGAAAAACTCTAAACACCAGAATGTATAGAATTTCAACTCATGTTAATTCCACCTTGCCTTAGATACCTTGTGTCTGTGTGTCTATAACCATTTACACTTGGCCTCTGCCACTCATATCAATTTATGCAAATAAGTGCATTAGGGTACATCTTTAGATGTTGAAATTTTAGAACTCCATAGGCTCAACTTTCATACCACTCTCTACTAATGTAGGCTAATAAAACACCAAGGATCTTTATGACTTAATTACACTTGTAAATGTATATATAGTTTGGGCAATAGTAAAATAATGGATATCAACATGCCTCACAGCAATAGACACACACTCATTCCAAGACTTTTTAAGAGCACAAATTGACTTCCCAAGTGTCGCTCCCAAATTTGTATTCAACCATATTCTACCATCTACTTTTTTTGTTGAGTCACTACTCCCACAAACTTATTTCTTTGCATTTATCAATATGAATAAAGGATGTAGCACTCTCTCTTCCTTTTTTTATTTTCAGAAACTTTTTTCTTTTTTTAAACTCCCCAAATTTACCATCAAAACTCCTCGCATCCTCCCACACTTTGTCATAGTTCCAAATATTTTCTAGAATGATCACATGCCTATGAGTGAAAGGTAAAATGGGGAAAACTAGTTAACAATTAAGCTAAAATTGTGGGTGACCAAGAAAAGAGAAAAAATTAGGTGAAAAGGAACGACGTGGGATATATATATATATATATATATATCAAAGTAGGCTTGAAAGGCTCAAATGGTCTAAAGATGACCTAAATCATGTCCTTAAAGTTATGTATCCTAGGCATTCGCCTTGAGAGGTAATCAAACAAGTTCTCGAATTCAAGGAAAATTAAGAGTCACTTAATTCACATAAACATTCTCTAAGCATGCAAACAACTAAATGCTCATGGTTATGTGCTTAAAGTGTTTAAAGAATGCAAGCAAGATAAAAACAACACAAGTCAAGCGCACACACAAACACAACGCTTATCACTTTTCAAGAACTATGTATATAGTTCAATTCAACTCCTGTCATCAGCCTTAGTTTATCAAGTATACTCATTACTCTCATTACTTAAGAACAATTTTTTCAAGTTTTTTTAAAATAAGTCCAAGAAAAAAGACATAAATCTAAGAAAAAGAAAACAAAAATAATCCTAAAACAACCTAAAACAACAAAAACAAACTAACCAAAAACAAAAACAAAATCAAAGATAAAACCCCACCCCAAAACGTAAAAAGAACATTGTTCTCAATGTTTTATATATAAAGAGAAAATAAGATAATGAGCACTTACTTGAATAATGGAGGTGTCGAATCAATCCTCTTCTTGTTCATCTTTTCTCTACTCGGATGGTTTAGCTGCAGGATAAGGTGGCAAAGTCGAGAATTGCTCCATATTCAGACCCATATAAGCTGTGCACGCTCAGAACATCAGCTTAAGAAATTGGCTGCATGCCACCAGGTACTGTCGGCCCATCTCAAGGTTCGCCTACCGTTGCTTCATAGTTAAATTTTGGGAAGGCATAGGAGGTGGTAGTCTGGAGAGCTGGTTCCTTCGGTGGATGAAGTTTCTAACTCTTTGAGCTTAAGAATGGTCATGGTAGTCAGAGCTTTCTTGGGGTGCAATAGCTCTGTCTTGGGATCTTAACGAACACTAGCTTTACCTAGCAGTGAGTGATCAGAAACTATGTAGAATAGTATGGCAAAAAAGGCTCTTGACATCAATGGATTTACCTGTCTTAATAGCATAAATCAAGATAGCTCTTTCCTTTTTCACGTCATTTAGATTGAGTGACTGAAAGCATCTTACGTCCAATGAAATGGTGCAACATTTTAGCTTCGTTGTTCACGACGCTCGTCTTGAATGATATACGGTCATCATTAGATATTTTCCATTAGGTGCTCGTGTTACATAGCGATTAAATGGTCTTATCAAAATCAACCTGGCCACTTAACTAAGCAGAATAGTCATCGTTTGGAATCTCGATCAGTGAAAAGAACCTGTTGATGGTGGTCTTGCCAAATGCAACTTTTTTCCTCGAACACAAACCCGACAATTCCAATGTCCATAAGCATTTGCCTAGAATTTGCAAATCACATGAATAACGGCTACTTGTGCATGCTCACAGAATTTTTCCGACCCTCGAGAGTTGATTATTCTGTTTTTTTATCAAGAAATTGTGCATCCTTAATGATGAATCCCTGTTGCGGAATTGGGGCTTTGCGAAGCAAAGAATTCTCATTACGTTTGGCAATCTCTTCCTGCACAAACTTTTCAAATTATAACTCAAACTAGTGGAACCTCTATTATACTTCTAATTCAAGGCCGCGAGTTCAATTCAAGCACAAAAAAAAAAAGAAAAAAAATTCCACCCAAACAATTGGCAAAAACTCAATAAAAAAAGCAACAACCACTAGTTACAACACCAAACAAATTTTCCAACGATGATCTAGCACTCACCAATTTCACGTAATAAGCACCAATATCTCCTAATAATCACCAACCTCTCAAGAATATTGATGCAAAAATACCTAATGCCACACAAAAATGCAATAAACACTCCACAAAACGCTCCACTTTCAGAAATTCCCACAAATTCTTTCAAATAATCAACCAATTCAGCGTACAATCCGCACGCTTCAAAGAACGTCGCACAATTTTGCTTAAATGCCATAACCTTTAAAGAGATCCACTTGCTTGATGATTTTTTTTTTTTTTTTTTTTAGAACCGAATTTTGTTCAAGAATTCAGGCTTTTAGTGAAGGACCTCACAAAAGCCAACACCAACGTGACCCAATGCAGATTGGAGGGCTTAAGGTCATCAACAATAATGTTATGGGCTAGGTGGAGGTAGAGAGTGTGCGATTTAGAGAGACGAGGGTGTAGGTGTGTGAGATATTTTAAGAGAGTAGAGCAACTTGGGGCAAGAGAAAGTGCAAGAATGACAAAGATAATGGAAAAAAAAAATAAGGGCCTGCTGGTTTTAATTTCTGATTTAACAATGCACTGCCACGGCGTGGTCACCTCATTTGACAAGGAAGTCGACGAAATACTAGCGGATCGAGTCGTCCGAAGACGAGGTGTGTCAAGTTATTGGGAGTACTTTATCAAGTGAAAGGGACTGCCCGACACCGAGGCCAGTTGGGAAACTGAAGAGGCACTTTGGCAATTCAAAGACAAGATCCAGCACTACCATGAGGACGCGACGAGGGCGTCGCGAGCATAAGTGGGGGAGAATGTCACGCCCCACTGAGCCACGAGGAGGCCACACACTTGTCTTGGGCGTTTTTAAGGATCAAATTGGCCTAAGGAAGGTTCTAGAAGGGTCCGGGGTGTTCTACAACGTTTCACAGCATTCTAGGAGGTTCTACACCAGTGTAGAAGTATCCTGAAGAACCCAGAATGTCCTGGAAGGCTCAAGACTTCTCTAGAACACTCTAGAACATTAGAGTACATTGTAGAATAGTATAGAATTCTCTAGAACACTCATGCTTATAAATATTTCCACACTTTGCTAGAACATTCTAGAGAGTAAATAGCAACTGTAGGATCAAAGCGATCTTGACCATCCATTCCTTAGGAGGGTGCCTATAAATAGGACAAACCCCTCATTTGTAAATCCATCCAAGAAATCCAAGAGAAATCCAATAATCTAAGCCTTGGAAAGTCTCTTAGCTTAATACAAGCTTCTTTTCAAAGTTCTCCTCTTCTCTTGAGTTCCCTTTTGTTCTAAGCAAGAGTGTGATAAGTTAGGCTGACTTAGTATTGGGATTGTGCTAAGGCCGCATGAATACCTTCGGAGAAAGTAAGCTCGTGACATTAAGGTCATCAACAATAATGTTATGGGCTAGGTGGAGGTAGAGAGTGTGCGATTTAGAGAGACGAGGGCGTAGGTGTGTGAGATATTTTAAGAGAGCAGAGCAACTTGGGGCAAGAGAAAGTGCAAGAATGACAAAGATAATGGAAAAAAAAAAAAGGGCCTGCTGATTTTAATTTCTGATTTAACAATGCACTGCCACGACGTTACTTTTTGGGCGCTGCAGCTTTGCGTCTTTCAAGTCTGTCTTCTTTTTTATTTTTATTTTTATTTTTTATTTTGGTTGTGCCACGGCGGCTTCATTGGAGTAGTGCTAAGGCGCAGACTGCTTTGTCCCTGATGTGAGTTTCACCAGTTTTGAGTGCTGTAGTGTTGGCTCTTGGAGGCTGCGGTTTTGAGTTCTCGGTCATCATTGCGAAAAGTTTTAGACTTGAAGGATTCTAGCATGGGGGTGGCAAAATTTGATGAAATTCTATAATGCCAACCCTCAAACTTGCTTAAAAACCTGAAAAAAGAATAACTGAACAGAAAATTTCATTATATATAAGCTAAAATAAAATTAAATGAAACTAAAAGGAAATAAACTAAAACACTACAAAAATTAAAATAAAAGTAAAAGGTTAAAATACCTAGGTTTCCTCTTCATAAACGCTTGTTGTATAGTCTTTAGCCTGACTTTCTCTATAGCATTTCAACTCAGGTCAAAAAAGGTGATGGTAGACTTCTGCATATCTGCTCCACCATTAACATATGTCTTTAAGTATTTGGCCGTTCATTCTCTTATGTTCACTTTGAATCACAACGGCACCATGAGGTAAGACTTGGACAACCATGAATAGTTAGAAACACCTAGAGCAAAGTTTTCCTAAAAAGAGATCTATGTGTGAGTTATATAGCACTACTTTTTGACCCAATACAAATTCTTGCTGCAACCCAAAATTAATTAAGTAATATTAGTGTGTAAAATGGTGGATTAGTATGTCATAATGAATATTTTAAACTTAATTTGATCATTTTGTAAAAATTTTAAATTAATGTTATTTTTTTATTATTTAATTATTTTTAATTGCTCTTAATTATTTTTATTCGTTGCTTTAAATCCCACTTTGGAAAAACCATGTGCGAGACATGGTTTTCCCTTCTTAGATTGCTCTTTCCTCCTCTCTATTTATTTCTCTCTTCCCTTTCTTTCCCTCAGCTCTCTCTCTCACTCTCTCTCTCGCTCGTCTCTCTCTCTTCTTTCTGCCTCTCTTTCTCTCTCAATTCCTCTCCAAATTTTTGAATTAAAAATCAAGTCCAAGCTTTAGATTAGTGGATTGGAGGCTCAGGAACGTGATTAGGCAACCAAAAACATGATTTGAAGCTCGAATCTAAGGTTAGTTTTCAAAGTTTTAAAACTTTTTTAATTTTTCAATTTCTTTGTATTTTGAAATTTAAGCTCAGTTAAGCTTAGAAGACCTTTAATCCAAGTTAGAGAAACTTAAAACAACTAAAGTCTAAGCTTTGTTTGATCAAAAAGAGATTTGAATCAAGTTTTCTATTTTTCTCTATTTTTCTCCATTTTTGAGATTTTTCAAAATTATTGTGCAAATCTTGTTTAATTTAGTTGAAAAGTGTTTTATAATGTTTTTCTATCACCTATAGATGTTTTCCATGCTTGAGAACTGAGAAAAACAGGTTGAAATGATTATTTGTGCTCGGGAGGCCGAAAACCTATGCTTGAAAAATTCTAGAATTTTCTAGTTCGGCAAGCCGAACTTTATGTTCAACAGGCCAGATTCATGAGTTCGGCAGGACAGATTCATACGTTCGATAGGCCGAACTTGGAAAAGTTTGACTGAGTAGACTTGGTTTTCTAGTAGGCCGACCTGTACAATTCGGCCGGCCAAACTAGGGAGACCTGCAGGCGGACCAGGCATGGTGAAATTTTATTATTTTTTACTTGTTTTTACTGTTTTGAACCCTGATTGAGATTTTAACGCTGCAATATGATTTTATAAATACAAATGGCACACTAGGACACCATGAAATAGTTTAGCAACGTGGGTTATCTTAAGCTAGATACTAATAGACTTAGTTATTATACATTTGAGGTTGTTCGTGGTTCAACGGAGCTAACGTGTAGTGGATCGGGATTACGGTGTAGGACATCGGCATAAGCATTGAGATAGGACTTCTACCCTCTTCTTTGGTAACTTCGTTTTAAAGGATTTTGGCCTCAAAAGGATTTTTATCAAAATATTTTCAAGGAGTGATTCAAAAAGGATTTTCATTGGCTGTTTTCATAAATATTAGATTGGGGTGATTTTTGTAATAAACCTCATAATGAATGTAAATGAAAATATTTGGTAAAAAGAGATTTTAGTAATTATAGAAAATATATATATAGAAGGACATGATACCATATCAGAGATAGGGTTGTGTGGTGTGCGACCTTGGGGACAGGTTTCGAAACCCAGCTGGGCCACTATAGTGGTGTTACGTATATGGTTTGCCTAGGAAAGGAAAATGATATTCTTTCTAGTCGACCAATAAACGTCTTTGGTAAGATTGATTTTATTGGATTTTATTTATTCGTTTATTCAAGTCTATTTTCAAAATAATTCCATGAATAATGAAATTCCCCTTTTAAAAATAATAAATGAATGTTTCTAAAATATATAGTCCTATTGAGCCTTTCGCTCACATTTTGTTTGTTTTAAAATCTTTGCCTATTCTAGGTAGATTTCAGCTTAGGATCGGAGAAGAGTCGATAGATAGGACATTCGAATAGTAGAAGTACTAAGCAGGTTATTTAAATTATAAAATCAAGGCATGTATTACTTTAACTTTCTCTCTTTATTTTGGACTATGGTTATAATTTAAAATTGTCAGTACTATGTCTGTGCACAAGATGTGGGTCAGTGAAATCCAACTTGCATTTCTTGTACTTTCTTTATTATTCTATTATTTTCTATTGTTTGGTTTGTTATTCTTATTGGCTTATTAAATGATTTTAAATATTTGTTAAAATTTTTTAAAATTATCACATTTTTCATAATTAATATAAATTCTTAATCCCATGTTTTAACTAAATTTTTACGTAATTAACTTAATTAAACCACCACATCACCTCTCGTACTCCGAGACGTGACAAAAAAATGTTTATCATGCCATTTGTTGGTGCTATCCTTACAAAACTTAGGATTTTAATAAGCTCCTCGACGAAATTCATCCATCTTGTTAAGTTGCAACAGTCTCACCAACAGCTTGTACATCAAAATTTAACTTCTTAATTGCCTAGTGTGCTTGATGCTCTAGCTCAACGGGCAAGTGACAAGCTTTACTAAATCCTAATCAGTAAAGTGACATTCTTATTGGTGTCTCATAAGCATTCGATAGGCCCAAAGTGCATCATGTAGCTTCCTTGAACAATTCTTCTTAGAACTGCGCACCGTTTTCTCCAAGACCCGTCTCAACTCCTTGTTAGAAATCTCTACCTAGTAGCTAGTCTGAGGATGATAAGCAGTTGCAATTATATGTTGACTCTATACTTGGCTAAAGCACTTCAAGTTTGCTTGTTGCAAAAATGCTTCCTTTCATCATTGATAATTTCCCTTAGAGTTTCAAAGCAGATCAAAATATTTTTTCTTAAGAAGTTTATCACCACCTTGGAGTCATTGATTGATAGAGCTATAGCTTCAACCCACTTGGAGACATAATCGATACCACAAGACTATAGAGATTCTTGTACAAGAGTGGAAATGGGCCCATAAAATCAATGCTCTAAACGTCAAAAAGCTCAATCTCCAAGATGTTGTTCAAAGGCATTTCATGCTAGCAGGAGATATTTCTTGATTGTTGGCAGTAGTCACATACTCCTGGGCATCTTTAAATAATATTGGCCAATATAAACCCGACTGAAGGATCTTTGCTATTGTCCTATTTGGTCCAAAGTGGCCACTATAATCGGACGCCATTTCTTCTTTTGGGACATAAGTTCTTATTATCTGATCTGCACAATGCTTATACGAGTAAGGATCTTCCCACTAATACTGATCAACATAAAAAAGAAACATCTTTTTGTTGGCGAGTTGGATCTATTATTAAATAAAGCAATAAGCAACAAGAAATAAAGAGAAAAATGCACATAAGATTTTACATGGAAAAACCCTAGTGAATGGTGAAAAAACCACAGGCAAAGGAGATGCAATCTACTAATCACAAAACAAAAATTACAACAGTGCTTAGAGCACTTAAATACAAAAATTCACTCACTCAATCACTCACAAACTTACAAGACTGAGTTCTCTATATCACTCTCAACACTATGATCTCTATGATGGCTATATGATGATTATGGTGTCTATTAACAATGGAGACTATCAAATATATATGTATGCGTGTATAGGCTCAAACCTTACCTTAAACTAACCCCAAAAAAGCATAAATACATGGAATATATGTTTAGGCAGAATCAAAGCGCTGTGACGCTCGTGCATTGTATTGTTGTGCCGCGGTGTTGCCTTTCTACCAAAGGATTTTGGGTCACATATTAACAATCTCCAACTCGACACAAAATCCAACATAAAAACTCCAACATGTAATTAATCAAATTCTCCACCTCTTCCACAAAGCCCTAACGGGCAACTAATAAACACGAGCATGAACTCCAACTAAATTCAAGCAATGCTCAAACTTAGCTGTAAGTAATGACTTAGTAATCATATCGGTAGGATTATCATGCGTACTGATTTTGCTCACAACAATATCGTGGCGAGCAACAATATCACGAACAAAGTGATAGCGAATGTCAATGTGCTTCATCATCTCATGAAACATTTGATCTTTAGTGAGAAAAATAGCACTCTAACTGTCACACATCACCATAGTAGTCTGCATGTCTTCACTGAGAATAGGCCTTTCAACCAAATAGCTTCTTTGTAAGCCTCTATAATAGCCATATATTTAGCCTCAGTAGTAGACAAGGCAACAGTAGGCTACAAGGTGGCATTCCAACTGATAGCACAATTACCAATTATAAACACATACCCAGTAAGCGATCTCCTCTTATCCAAGTCTCCAGCAAAATTAGAATCAATGTATCCCACAACACCATCTCTAGTCCTCTCAAAGTGCAAACAAGTATTAGTAGTACCATGCAAGTATTTGAAAATCCATTGCACCACTTTCCAATGCTCTTTACCTGGATTAGCCATGTTTCTATTAACTATACTAACTGCATATGATAAATCTGGGCAAGAACAAACCATAGCATACATGAGAGAACCAATTGCACTAGCGTGCAGAACAGGTGATAAGTACTCAATCTCATCATCTGACTGTGGAGCTAATGCACCTAAAAGATGAAATGTACCGCTAACGGAGTGCTCACCGATTTTGTTTTCTGCATGTTGAATCGGTGTAAAATTTTTTTGATCTATCTTTTCTGACTTAGACGTAGCTCACTTGCCTTTCTATTTCTTTAAATTTCCATGCCGAGAATCTTCTTGATAGCCCCCAATCCTTCATCTCAAACTCTCTACTGAGTTGAGCCGTTAACTTCTTAATCTCTCCTTTATCCTTAGCAGTAATCAACATATCATCAATATATAACAGCAAATAAACAAAGGAGCCATCATCATCCCTCTTGAAGTAGACACAACTATCATAGCTACTCCTTTTAAACTCATGAGCAGTCATAAATGACTTGAATCTTTTATACCACTGCCTAGGAGACTGTTTCAAATAGTAAAAAGACTTTTTCAACGAGCAAACATAGTTTTCTTTACCTGTAACAATGAAACCCTCGGGTTGCTGCATGTAAATGTCTTCCTCAAGCTCTCTATACAAAAATGCAATCTTCACATCTAACTACTGAAGCTCAAGATCATGAGTGGCCACAATACCAAGCAAGGCTCAAATTGAGCTATGCTTAACCATAGGAGAAAAAACATCTGTAAAGTCAACACCTGAGACCCGATTGTATCCTTTTGCAACTAGTCTAGCCTTGTACCTAGCATCTTCAACTCCCAGTGTGCCTTCTTTTCTTTTAAATATCCATTTGTAGCGAACAATTTTCTTCCCTTTTGGTAACTTCACCAAATCCCATATGCCATTCTTATGTAGGGATTCCATTTCCTCTTCTATAGCAATCATCCACTTACCAGAGTCAACTGAATTAACCGCCTCTGAATAGGTAGAAGGTTCCTCACTAGACTCAATACCTTCTACCACTGATAAAGCATAAGCCACCAAGTTGGCCTCAGCATACCTCAATAGAGGCCTAACATCTCTCCTCGGCCTATCCTTAGCAATAGAGTACTATGGTGGCGGCGGTGATGATGATGGGGAAGCACTATCGTCTTGACTCTTTAAAGTTGACTGGAAAGTCAAATCGGATGATGTACCTGCCTTAATTTGAAACTCCACCTGTCTGCCAGATCTCTCATGATCAACACCACTAGACCCCGTAGTAGATGTCCTATGTAACATGAAAGTCTCATCAAACATAACATCTCTACTAATAATAACTTTCTTGGTTTCCGAGCACCATAACTTATAGCCTTTAACACCAGGCTTATAACCAAAAAATATGAACTTCATGGATCTAGGCTCTAACTTTCCATTGTCAACATGAGCATAGATAGGACAGTCAAAAATTCTTAAATTAGAGTAATCTACAGGTTTTCCTGACCATATCTCTTGTGGTGTCTTCTTGTTAATAATAATGGAAGGAAAGCGATTGACCAAATAGCAAGCTGTAGAAGCAACTTTAGCCCAAAACAACTTACGTAGTCCAACATTGGACCGTATGCAATGCACTTCTCCATCAACGTCTTGTTCATCCTCTCGACCACACCATTTTGTTGCAAAGCACATCAGACTGTTAAGTCTCTCATAATTCCCTCTGATTTACAGAAGGTATTAAATTCATCTAAACAAAACTCCAAACCATCATCAATGCAAAGACAGTTAACTAGCTTATCGGTATGCTATTCTACCATAGTCTTTCAATCTTTGAAAGTAGCAAAAACATAATTCTTCTCCTTCAAAAAGAATGGCCAAACCTTCCTATAATAGTCGTCAATGATGGTAAGCATATAACTAGCACCATCATGAGAAGGAATAGTAGACGGTCCCCAAAGGTCGGAATGAACATACTCCAAAATATCTTTTGTGTTGTGAATGCCTTTGCCAAATCGAACTCTCTTCTACTTTCCAAACACACAGTGCTCACAAAACTCCATCTTACCTATACACTATCCATTAAGCAGTCCTCTTTTACTCAACTTTGCCATCCTAAGCTCACTCATATGCCCTAGTCGCATATGCCATAACTTAGTGACATCACTATCAAATATAGTGGATGTAGAAACTTTTGCATCACCTATGATTGTAGTACGTTACAGAACATACAAACCAGTAGTTTTCTTCTGCCTTTTCATCATCACAAGAGCGCCTTTACTAACTTCAGAACTCCACCTTCACCAATGTATTTGTACCCTTTAGCATCAAGAGTACTTAAGGAAATTAAATTCCTCTTAAGATCGAGGATATATCTTACATCACCTAGTGTCCTTACTACACCATCATGCATCTTAATTTTGACCGTATCAATACCAGCAACCTTGCATGGGGCATTGTTTCCCATCAAAATAAGGCCCTTAGGAACCGTCTGATATGTTGAAAACCATTCCTGGTTAGGACACATATGAAACGTACATGTAGAGTCAAAAACCCAATCTTCACAAGGTTTGGAATCAACATCAGAAATTACCAAAAGCTCACCATTAGAAACTTGTTCAATGACACTAGCCTTACTAGCATCTGGTTTCTTCCGCTTCTGATTATCAGCCCTCTTGTTTTTATTCAGCAACTTATAACACTCAGTTTTGACGTGCCCTTTCTTCTTGCAATAGTTATAGAACTTCTATTTATTTATGGATTTAGACCTACCTCTCTTTTCAGTTCCAAAACTTCTTTATTAGGTTCTACCTCTAATAACTAGACCCTCTCCTTATGTTTTAGATCCAGTCACTAACTGTTTCATCTTTTCTTTAGAAAATAAAGCCTCATAAATCTCATCCAGGGTAAGAGTGTCCCAACTATATAAGATAGTATCCCTAAATATGGCATACGATGAAGGCAGTGAACATAATAAAATTAACCCAAGATCTTTTTCATCATACTTAACTTCCATAGCCTCCAAATTAGACACAATTTCCTGAAACACAGTTAAGTGATCCTCGAAAGACATACCTTCAGACATTCGGTGAGAGTATAGATGCTGCTTTAGATGAATTTTGCTAGTCAGACTTTTAGTCATGCATAATTGCTCCAGTTTGAGGCATAAAGCAATAGCAGTCTTCTTTTTTAGTACATCTTGCAAAATTTGATTTGACAGATGAAGGTGTATTTGGGACAGAGCCTTTCGGTCCTTACGCTCCTTGTCCTCCTTCGTCCATGATGAGGGTATCTTATCAAAACCCAATAGTACATCATCAAGGTCTGTCTACGCCAAAACAGCCTTCATCTTCACTTGCCATAGAGAAAACCTCATTGTGCTATCCAACAGCGAAATATCAAATTTCATGGTTGCCATTGCAAATCAAAGCCAAAGCTCTAATACCACTTGTTAGAAAATAAAGCAATAAGCAATAAGAAATAGAGAGAAAAAATACACATAAGATTTTAAGTGGAAAAACCCTAATGAAGGGTTGAGAAACTACGGGTAGAGGAGAAGCGATCCACTAATCACAAAATGAAAATTACAACGGTGTTGAGAGCACTCAAATATAGAAATTCACTCACTTAATTACTCACAAACTCACAAGACTGAGTTTTCTATATCACCCTTAACACTATGATCTCTATGACGGCTATATGATGATTATGGTGTCTATTAACAATGGAGACTATCAAACATATGTGTGTGTGTGTGGAGGCTCAAAACCCTAGCTCAAATTAACCCCAAAAACGTGTAAAAACATGGAATATATGTTTAGGCAGAATCGGAGTGCTGTGGTGCTCATGCACCGAATTGTAGCGCCACGGCACTGCCTTTCTGCCAATGGATTATGGGCCACATATTAAAAGGATCAAGTGGAAGGATATTGCTGGCCAAATAATTGACAAAGTCTGCAAACTAAGAAAGCTTACTAGTGTCAATTGAGAAAAGTTGTTCATCTAGGAAGTTTTTGTTAATTGGTGACTCGATCTCTTCTTCTTCACATTATTTTGATGCTGATGTTGATGCTTACAAAGAGCTTTTTCAACCGGGTTTGATTACCAAATTTGAATCCATACTCACTTTTTTGGACCCTCATCTTTGCATGTTGGACGCTTCTTTGTCGGAGTTCAGTCATAAGCAACTAGGAGGCCTGAGATGCATCGTGCTCAAGGACGAATAGAATTACCTCAATTAAAGTAGCTCTATCATATATCTCTTGAAGTTTTAATTTTATATATACTTCCCTCCCAACACACATACAACCAAAAATTTTGGTTGCTGAAATGTAAAGCTTTCACCTGCTAAAATAAGTTACTCTCACATATTACAGTAGTTTTAACCAAAGTTGGTTCAAACCTCCAAACACCCTATTAATTTAAAACTTTCATTCAACTCAAACCTCTTAAATAAAATTTCTAGCTTCGTCGCTAGTCGGACTAGCAGTGAAACAAGAGCTACAACAGTAGAAGGTCAAATGAACAAAGTGATTGAAGTTGAGGTAACTTTTGATCCAAATTTTCATATGGTTGAGGAGGCGGCCATACGATTCCATCTAGGTGCCATGAAAATGCTACTTTGGAATTGCCTAGGATTTGCTAATCCCCATGCAAAAGGGAGTCTTCGGGTTGCCCTGGTTAGGAGACGCAATCTAGATTGTGTCTCTCTCTTGGAAGCAAAAATATATGAGAACATGATGGAATTTTATAAACATAGTTTAGGACTTTTAGATGCTTGTTATGTGGAAGTAGTGGTAATGCAAGGGGAATTTGTTAGTTTTGGAAAGATGGGATTAGAGTGGTGGTTAGTGAAACCAATAATAACTTGATTAGGCTGAAGATAAGAGATGCAATTATCAGAGGCGAGTGGGAATTTTACTGCATTTATGGCCTTTCAGTTCACTCTATGTGGAGGACTTTTGGAGATGTTTTTACGAAAAGTGTGAGTAATGGAAGTGACAAGTGGGTGGTTGCAGGTAATTTAACATTCTTCTTTGTAGTTGGGAGAAATTGGGAGCGGGGGAGATAGACCTTAGGGATGGTAAGATTTTAAAAGAATTTCTTGACTTTAAGGAAGGGATTGATTGATCTTGGATTCATAAAGGAAGGAGGTGCAGTATACGTGACTAATGGTCAGGAGCCAAAGTCATTGCTGAAGAATAGGCTAGATCAAGTCCTTATAAGTACGGATTGGTGCACTATTTATCTGAATGCAGGGGGTCCTAAACCTTCCAATTTTTTATTTTGATCATGCACCTTTAATCTTCGATACACCTCAAAAAGAGTGCGAATCTCAAATAAGCAACCTAATACATTGTGACATTATTGAAGAAGCTTGGAGATTACCTACTGAGGGGGTACCATAGCTACAAACTAGTGCAAATTGTCAACGACTAGAAGGTCCTGAGGTTGATGGAATCGAAAGTATTTTGTAACATGCATTCAAAGCTGAAACAACTAGAGGAAAGACTATCTGTTACCCGAGGACGTTTCCTAGTCATCTCAACTTGCAAGAAGAGGCAAATGTCCAACATGAAATTTTACAATACCGAACCAAAATTTCCTCTATATGGAGGTAAGAGTCTAGGGAATTGTGGTTATGAAGGGATACTATTTGCCAACCTAACTAGAGTGGAAGTTTGGGTTAGAGAATGTGTAAGGATTTTGGTCTTGCATTGCTGTTGAAGTTAAGTTGAAGATGGCCTTCAAAGAATGTGCTTGGTGGGTTGAGGCTTTATGAAATAAATATTATAAAGGCAAGGAGTTGTATGGTTGCGCTATGTGGAGCAATGGCCCTTTGTTTGGAAGGGCATTTGGAGTACAAAAGATCTTATTTGGAGAAGGGAGTTAGTTCCTTGTTAAAGATCAGATGACTGTGAATATTTGGGTCTCACCATAGGCCCCCACAAGCAAAGGAGATTTGAGGGAGGGTTACCTTTAATTCGAGAGCTCATAATGAAAGTAACCAATTTCTAAATAGAGTTTGTGATCTTTTTATTGCGCGTACCTAGACATAGAATCAAGATGTTCTTATTGAAGTTTTTGGAGTTGAGGTTGGTAGAAGGTTTTGAAGATTAAATACTTGTGATAGAATTATATGGACGGCTATGAAAAATGGGCCCTTCTTGGTTAGAAGTGCAAACAATTTGGATCAGGGACATTAGCTTACTACCACTACGCTATTTTGGAAGAAATTGTGGAGGTCCAAGATTCATTTCAGATTGTGATTCTTGCTACAGAGAGTAGCACACGACATTCTTCCAATAGCTGAGAGACTACATCAACTTTTTAATTGCTTTAATGGAACCTGTGGATCTTGTGGATGTCATCTTGAGACTCTTATTCACGCCTTCCAAAATTGTGATCTAGCCAGAGTTGTGTGGTTTGGCACCTTCTGGAGTGTAAGAATAGAGGATTTGTATTGGACTTACAACCACAAATTCATCAGTTGGCATATTAGTTGTGATAGTATTTGTGTTAGAGCAACCTACATTATTGATAACTCTAGTTCATAGAGTTATTTAGCCACTTTTAGTTAGAGAATAAAGCTATGTTCTTGAGAAAAATCATTTGAAATGCCCATATTTATAAAGGTTTGCCTCTAATTATGTAGGCTGAAGAAAAGAGAAGTAAATGGAGCATGAGCACAGGATCAAGCGAGGAAATGGGAAGAAAATGGCCTTGACAGAGAAGCAGCGTTGCAGCGCCCAAGTTCTGCACGCCCAGTGAATTTCTAGAGAGACAATGCCGCGACACTGTATTTGTGAAGAACATTAAATAATAAAACACATGAGGAGGCTTTTGATCTAATAGAAGAGATGTCATTAAATAACAATCAATGGCCTACTGAGAGGCTACCAATAAGGAGAACTGTGGGAGTTCATGAAGTGGATGCCCTTTCCACACTCACTGCTCAGTTTGAAGCACTTAACAGAAAGATAGATAATATGAGTGCTTCAGCTATGAAAATTCAAAGTGCACAACGCGAATTTTGTGGAGGAGGACAAGCTAGCACTGAATGCCAGGTAGGTAATACTTTTGCTCAGCCTATTGAAAACACTAACTTTGTTGGAAATTTTAAAAGGCCGCAAAATAATCCCTACTCCAACACTTACAAGTTGAGGTGGCGAAATCATCCTAATTTCTCATAGGGCAATCAAAATGCGATAAGACCACCACCAGGATTCAAGCAATAGGAAGAAAAAAAGCCTAATGTGGAAGACATTGTTGCTAAATTGGCTATGTCCCCTCAAGACTTTATGAAGAGTATAGATGCAAGACTCCAGAATCAAGACGTATCCATCAGAAATCTGGAAATGCAAATAGGACAAATGCCCAACATGATTTCAGGTAGGCCATAGGGTTCTTTGTCAAGCAACATAGAAAAAAATCCCATTGAGAATGTAAAGGCAATAACCTTGAGAAGTGGCAAAGAAGTGGGACAAGAAGATGCTAAACAAGAGGTCCCTAATGAACAAGAAGAAGAAGTTATTGTGCAGTCAAAAGAGACATGCAAGAACAAGCTCTTTCCAGATAATCCTAAGCCTTATATGCCTCCTATTCCATTTCCTCAAAGGCTTTAACAGCACAAGATAGATAAGCAATTTTCTAAATTGCTTGATGTATTTAAAAAGTTGCATATTAACATTCCTTTTGCAGATGCTTTAGCACAGATGCCCAGTTATGCAAAATTTTTGAGAGAGATTTTGGCAAACAAAAGGAAGCTAGAGGACTATGAAACTATGAAGTTGAATAAAGAGTGTTCAACCATTCTACAAAATAAGTTGCCACCGAAGCTAAAAGATCCAAGGAGTTTTATAATTCCTTGTACTATTGGTGACTTTTATTTTGAAAAAGCATTGTGTGATTTCGGTGCTAGTATCAATTTAATGCCTTTTTCTATCTTTAAGAGATTAGGTTTGGGAGAGATTAAAGCAACCATAGTGTCACTTCAACTTGCAGATCGCACGATTAAGCATCCAATAGGTATTGTGGAGGATATGCTAGTAAAGGTTGATAAGTTTATTTTTCCTGTAGATTTCGTTGTTCTTGAAATGGAGGAAGATTGTGAGGTACCACTCATTTTAGGTCATCCTTTTCTAGCAACAGGAAGAACCTTGATTGATGTGCAACAAGGAAAATTAATTATCAGGATTCAAGATGATCATGTCACCTTTAATGTGTTCGAAGCAACGAAATATCCCTCCGTTGATGAGTCTTGCTTTAGAATTGACATTGTTGACAAGTTGGTGTCTAAGGTTTTTTAGCAGAATGCTTTTAAGGACCCGCTTGAAGCTTGCCTCACCTAACCTAGTGGCAAGGATGCTGAGAATGAGGAAATAAGGGAATATGCAAATTTTATGGAGGCAAATCCACCAATTTCGAGGCATAAAGCATTACAATTTGTAGAAGTAGGACAGCCCACCATAAGGCCTAAGTTGTCAATTGAAGAGCCTCCAATTCTTAAGCTTAAACCTTTACCTTCTCATTTAAACTATGCTTATTTGGATGGCAAATCCTCACTACTTGTAATTATTTCTTCTTCTTTGATAGGTTTGATGGAGGAAAAACTACTTAGAGTATTGAAAGAGCACAAAGGCGCAATTGGATGGAAGATAGCAGACATCAAGGGAATAAGCCCCTCCATCTGCATGCATAAAATTCTTATGAAGGAGTAATACAAGCCCACCATTCAACCCCAAAGGCATCTAAACCCAAAAATGCAAGAAGTGGTGAAAGCTGAGGCAATCAAACTATTGGATGCTAGGATCATCTATCCCATATCTGATAGTTCTTGGGTAAGTCTGGTGCAAGTTGTGCCAAAGAAATGAGGTATGACTATTCAAACGAATGATAATAATGAATTAATTCCAACTAAAATAGTTACTGGGTGGCGTGTGTGTATGGCCTATAGGAAATTAAATGATGCCACTAGGAAAGATCATTTTCCTTTGCCATTTATTGATCATATGTTGGAAAGACTTGCAGGACATGATTTTTATTGCTTTCTAGATGGATACTTAGGGCATAATCAAATTCCTATTGCACCTAAAGATCAAGAAAAAACCACGTTCACTTGTCCCTATGGTACCTTTGCCTAGAAAAGGATGCCCTTTGGTCTTTGTAATGCACTAGCCACTTTTCAATGTTGTATGATGGCCATTTTTTTTTTGATATGGTGGAGAAATTCATTGAAATTTTCATAAATGACTTTGTTGTTTTTGGCTCATCATTTGATTAATGCTTACATAATTTGGCTTTAGTGTTACAAAGATGTGAGGAGACTAACCTAGTCCTGAATTGGGAAAAGTGTCATTTCATGGTATAGGAAGGCATTGCACTTGGACACAAGATCTCTAGTAGCGGCATAAAAGTCAATCGACCCAAAGTGGAGGTTATTGAAAAATTACCTCCACCCACATTTGTGAAACTTGTCCGTGGATTCTTGGGGCATGTAGGATTTTATAGGTGGTTCATAAAGGATTTCTCTAAAATTGCTAGACCTCTATCTAGTTTGTTGGTTAAAGATGCTCCATTTGTTTTTTTTTTTTTTTTGATGAATGTTTGCAGGCTTTTAACACATTGAAGGAAAATCTCGTGTCAGCACCTATCATGGCAGCACCAGATTAGGATTTACCTTTTAAGCTCATGTGTGATGCAAGCGATTCAACAGTTGGAGCGATGCTGGGCCAATGAAAGAATGGACTTTTTCAAACTATCTATTATGCTAGTCAGACCTTGTCGAGAGCACAATTGAACTATACAACAACTAAAAAAGAACTTTGGGCGGTAGTTTTTCTTTTGATAAATTTCATTCTTATTTGATTGGGTCAAAAGTAATTGTTTACTCTAATCATTCTGCTATGAAGTACTTGCTAGAAAAGAAGGAATCCATGCCCAAGTTAATTGGGTGGATCTTGTTGGTACAAGAGTTTGATTTGGAAATCAAAGATAAGAAAGGAAATGGAAACCTAGTTGTAGAACATCTGTCTAGAATTTCTAACCATGATGAAGTAGGAAGCCCCATTTTGGAGGAATTTCTTGATGAGCAAGTATTTTCTATCAAGTCCACATGAGCCCCTTGGCACACTGATTTTGTAAATTATTTGGCAAGTAATGTTCTACCCCTTGAGTTGTCATATCAACAAAAGAAAAAATTCTTTTTTGATGTTAAACACTATTTTTAGGAAGAACCATTCTTGTTTAAAGTTTGTGCAAATCAAGTGATAAGAGGATGTGTTCTTGAGGATGAAATGGTAAGTATTTTACAACTTTGACATGATGGAGAGGCCAGTGGCCACTTTGGTAGTTCCAAAACTGCAGCTAAAGTGTTGCCATCAGGCTCCTATTGGCCCACACTCTTCAAAGATGCACACTCTTATGTAACCGCATGCGATAGATGCCAACGAATTGGAAACATTTCCAGGAAAAATGAAATGCCTTTTTACAATATTATTGTTTACAAACTATTCGATGTTTGGGGTATTGATTTCATAGGACCATTTCCACCTTTATTTGGGAATGAATATATCTTGGTAGCTGTAGAGTATGTATCTAAGTGGGTAGAGGCTGTGGTTGTGCCAACAAATGATATTAGGGTTGTAGTTAAATTCTTGAAAATGAACATTTTTACCCTATTTGGCACCCCTAGGGCAATCATAAGTGATCAAGGGTCACATTTTAGCAACAAGCAGTTTGAGGCACTTTTGGGCAAATATGGAATTACACATAAGGTTGCACCAGCTTATCACCCTCAAACTAGTGGTCAGGTGGAGATTTCAAATAGAGAAATTAAGAGGATTTTGGAGAAAATTGAGAATGCCTCTAGGAAGGATTGGTCTATTAAATTGGATGATGCTCTTTGGGCTTATAGGACTGTATCCAAAACTCCTATTGGGATGTCCCCTTTTAGGTTTGCATTTGGAAAAGCATGTCACTTGCCAGTGGAGCTAGAGCATAGGGCATATTGGGCAGTTAAATTCTTGAATTTTGATGTGAATTTGACAAGTGAGGCCCGATTGTTGCAACTGAATGAATTGGATGAATTTCGCCTTGATGCTTATGAAAATGCCAAGCTGTATAAGGAGAAAACAAAAAAATGGCATGATAAGCACATTCTCAAAAAAGATTTCAAAGTTGGTCGATAGGTTTTGCTCTATAACTCTCACCTTCAATTGTTTCCAGGTAACCTGAAGTCTAGGTGGTTAGGACCGTTTACAGTAACACAAGTCTTTCCATCTGGAGCAATAGAGGTTACACATGACACCAAAGGCACATTTAAGGTGAATGGTCAGCATTTGAAGCCCTACCTTGGCGGTGGTTTCAATAGGCATAAAACCATCATTGAGCTACAATTTCTTGTAGAGTGACATCTAAGACAGTCTTGCTGAAGACTATAGACCAAGTGCTTCTTAGGAGGTAACCCAAGCACTACCTTTCTCTCCTGTCGTTTATTTAGTTAAAAAAAAAACTAAATGCAAGTCCCTTTGCAAATCAGCATAGTAGCGTTACAATTCCAGCGCAGTTACGCCTCTTTCATTAGAAGCAAAAAAAAAAAAAAAAAACTAAATAAATAAATTTGCTCACAACCCACCCACTCACCCATACTTTCAGCCCTTTCTCTAACGAAAACCCTAACTTCTCCTTCTCTCTCTCTAGAAAACCTTGCATGTTTTGGCTACCATTGTTCTCCTTTCTCAACTCCATTGTTGGTGGCCAAGGGTTTCTCTACAAGGTTTCCTCTCTCCTCACCAAGTAAGTCACCTTCTTTTCGAATTTTATTTGTGTTTTTCTATGAATATTGAGCCCCATAGGGTATTGTGATTTTAATTTTACCATAACCTATCAAGTTGGGATTTATTGTGAGTGTTTGAAGTGTTTGGTGTTTTTATTTTGCCAAGTTGGGTGCTTTGGAATTATTGGGTGATTTGTGGAAGTAGTTCATCGGTGTTGAAGTGCTTTAGTGTTTTACGTGCCCAAAAAAACTCAAAAAAAATAAACAAATAGCTTTTAAGCACACACGTTCCCCCGCCTCATCCTCTACCCCATCTAATCGCTTTGTGAGCAAGGCAGCCCAAAAGAGACACAATGATGCCATTATCAAGAAAACTGTTGTGCTAGAGCGAGGATTAGACCCTAGTGATGGTTTCTTCACGGAGTTCATTAATATGGTTATGCGTAGAGGGTGGAGTAAGTTTATTGAACAACTTGAGGCTGTTGTGGTTCCTCTTGTTCGAGATTTCTATGCCAATGTACCGGAACATGACAATCTTTAGGTAAGGGTAAGAGGTAAGTTGGTTTGTTTTGATAAAACCACTATAAATAGGTATTACAGGCTTCATAACATTGACGATGATGAATACTATGAGTATTTGAGTGAGACTTGGACAATGAAGAAGTCCTTCAAAAGGTGGCTCTTTTGGGTATAGAGTGGAAATTAACAAGGCGGGAAGAAGCTGTGCCTTTTCCATCCGCCGCATTAGATAGGGAAAATAAAGCTTAATTATATTTTCTTGCTACAAAATTGATGCCTGTAATGCATTTTTCTAAGGTTACCAAGGATAGAGCTGCTTTGTTATTTGCCATTGTTATAGGTAAAACTATAGATGTTGGGAAGGTCATCTAAGACAACATTCTTTGAACCGCTAGCGGTTCGACAACTAGCGGCTTGGTCATTCTTCTCTTTTCACCAGGCTATTTATTGATGCCAGAGTCCATTTTGACCAAGAAGCTCTATTGCAACCAATGAAAATAATTAACAAGAAAGTTTTAGAAAGTTTTTGAGACCAAGATGTCCATACTCAGCCTCGATGGCTCTCTACTGCTTCGTACTCGAGTCAGCCCTTGCAATTCGGACACTTCGAGCATGCCGGTCCACCGCCTTCCATGCCTACTCTAAAGAGGCAAATAACCGACTGCTTGCGTCGTTTAGAACTGGGTTGGAATACAACATGGCCATGATGTGGGCAATTGCCTGACACATGGGCATTGATGAATCTCAACTGTCTCCTCCGCCGCACTTCCCTGATAGCCATGAGCCCTGACTTTTATTTTGCCATTTGTTTTATTTATTAGGTTTTTTTTTTTTTAGTTCTCATGTTATTTCGATTCCTTAATTTTGTTTCATTTTTTTTTTCCAGGTTCCCTTTCATATTTTACACATCTCTTGTAAATCACATTGGCCCTATTCTTCACTCAGGGGGTTTTCTTTCCCTTTTCTCTTTTCTTATTTGAGCATTGAGGGCAATGCTTGATTTTAATTTTAGGGGAGAGAACAAAATTTTCCTTTTAAAATCTTGTTAACCCTTTTTGAAACTTGAAATGATACATACCTACGATGATAGGTCTGGACATGATTGAATCCCTTGTTTGGAAGTCCTGTAAGTTTTAGAAGGGTACGAATTTTTGTCCAAACTTGTAATGGATTTGTTATTTAATTCTAATTCTAAATTTAGGATCTATTTTTTGAGCATGAGAGCCTTGAATTTTTGAAAAGTGTGTATGTCCAATTAATGTTCACCCATGTTTTAGAATTCATTTGATTTTCTCTCGAGGCAAAATCCTATGCTACATCTGATTGAAAATATGATTTAGGCCATTTTTGGATCGTTTGAGCCTTTCAAGCCAACCTTGTTTGTGTGTCCCTAGTCACCCCGTTAAGCCTTGATACAGTACTCATTCTTTCTTTGTCACCCATATATGTTAACCTAGCCAAACATTATACCTTGCACCACATCCCCAAACATGTTGATTTCTAAAGGATTGTGAGTGCAATTTGGGAGGTAGGGTGGAGCATGGAAGTTGTTGAGTTTGCTATTCGATGCATGGAAGTTATTGAGTTTTTCAGTTGATTGATTTCATTATTTGATGCATCTTGCTAATATACATGTCTTAGATCCATCAAGTTTTGGTTTCTCTTTCAAAAAAATAAAAAAATAAAAAAATGAAGAAAAAAATTCATAAAAAAAAAACAAAAACAACAACACAAAACAAAAGGGGGGTTGGGATGACAATAGTAAGTGGTGATTGAAACAGTTAAAGTGATTGAAAGGAGTGCAAATTGAGGGTGATACAGTAAGCTTTAAGTGGATATGAGAAATCAATGTGGGATGGGTGAATTGAGCCTAAACTGACCTTTATCTCACCTTTAGCCCAGCCTTACATTACAAGCTGAATAAAGTCCTAATGATTTTGGTCAGATGGTTAGCCTACATTAGTGGAGAAAGAAATGAAAGGTGAACTTATGAAACTTGGTCTTATAGAATCCTCAAGGATTCACATATCAATGTGGATGTTTCTAGACTGCACACAATTTGAAAAGAATGGGAAGTACACACACATAGATCATGGAGTTAGAATTAGTCTTAACGAGCAAATCAATCTCAATGTTTGGATGGAAATTTGTTTTCTTCTTTGAATCGTAGGAGGGAAAAATTTTGGAGGATATCTTAAGGGGTTTGTTATTTCAGGTTTGTATCTTGGTTTTGCTCAAGGACTAGTAAAAGTCAGTGTGGGGGGTTTTGATAACTCTAGTTCATAAAGTTATTTAGCCACTTTTAGTTAGTGAATAATGCTATGTTCTTGAGAAAAATCATTTGAAATGCCCATATTTATAAAGGTTTGCCTCTAATTATGTAGGTTAAAGAAAAGAGAAGAAAATGGAACAAGAGCATAGGATCAAGTGAGGAAACGGAAAGAAAACGGCCTTGGCAGATAAGCAGTGCAACGGCGCCCAAAATGAGAGCCGCAGCACCCAAGTTTTGCACGCCCAGTGAATTTATAGAGAGACAGCACTGCGGCGCTATATTTGTGGAGCCGTGGTGCTACGACGAATCTTAATAGAGCTGTAGCGCTAGAAAAGGGAGCCTCGGTGCCAATTGTGATCCTCAGACTTGATTTACGGACGTGAAAGAGGGACTTAGGTAACCTAGGAGTAGTATAAATAGATGAGGATGTAACTATCAAAAAAATCATCTAGGGTTTTTATTTTCAGAGCATCATTGAATTTTCCTAGGAGCGTTCAAGCAATTTGGAGTAAGAATTTAGAGATTGATGATAGAATTTCTTGTTCTCTTGACTCCTTATGTTTGATCTAATTGAAATTTCAGTTCTTGTTTCTCTTTCAATTATGTTCTAATTTTCTTAGTTAGGGCTCTAGTGTAGCCTAATCACGATGATGTAAATTTCATATTTATTTATGCATCGTAATTGATTTTATTCATGTGAGTTGTATGTTATTGTGCTTAAAGCTTTTAAATGATTAGCTACCATTTAAATGATATGATGTGCATGTTTAAAATTGAGAAGGGAGAATATGTAGATGCTTCATATAACATATAACCATGAATTAAATGTAGATAGTGATATACCATGTTATTTGTGTGGCTTTCGGTGATAAGTTGACCCAAAAAGACTCATTCTAAACCGAAAATAGTCATGGATTTTAATGCACTTATGTTTATTTTAATTCACATAGAGATATAGTGAGTTAATAAACTAAGTAGGCTTGCTATATGTAGAGATAAGATAGTGAATAAATTGAGAATTTCCACCATCACGTGGGTATTATCAATTAGGGTGCATAATTATATGGAATTCAAGTCTAGTGATTATGGTGAAATCAGATGCCTTAATGTTTCAGTTTTATTGGTTTATTCCTTAAATTCAATTATATTCTTTCCTTAAATTAGTTTTAATTTCAGTATTGTGCCTTATTTTATTTCAACTTCATTTGATTTGCTAGATAAATTTTAGAGTTAATCCAATTTTAGTAATTAATTAGGTTATTATTTAATAGTATTTGTGAAACGATACTTATATTCATTACTTTATCACTTGATCGCTAACATTCACTTGCGTTAGTGGATTTTACCGAACAATTATTGATCTTCTATGGAACAGAGGAATGCCAAAGTTCATGGTGGATCAATTTCTTCTCTAGAGGAGTTGATTCAACACATGAACATTTTAGTAGCGGATCACTCAAGACAGGTCAGCCTAAAGACGTCTGACATGGGGTTACAGAGCTTAGAGAGGGACATCAACTCGTATCTACCACCAAAGGTAGAGTTGAATTGAATGTTGATGCAGCATTTGAGGACGGTACCGCAAGGCAAGGGGTGTGGCAAGGAAAATTGAAAGTCAAGTCATCTAGATCTGCACAGAGAAGAAGGATCCATCAAGTGCTCTGGAAGCCAAATTTTTTGCCGTCAATCTTGCTCTTAATTGTGCTTGAGACCAAGTTTGGCTATATTTTCAAGTGGAAAGTGACTCCAAAGTGGTTATTCAAGCCTTAACTTTGGCGCTCCCACCTAAGGGTTGGAAAATTCTACCAATATTTTGCAAGGCTTTTAACTTACTTTTTTTTCTTCAGGTGATTTATCTTGGATTTCTAGAGTTTCTAACAAAGGACCTCATGAGATTGTTGCGTGGGCTTTTAATGCCTACTCTTACGGGTACTTTGATCTTGGGGAGGCCACCCTATGTTATAGCCAGTTTCGCAAGCTCAAGTAAATAATATCTAGGATTTTCACGAGCAAAAAAAATCCTACACTTGTTGGTTTCTACCGTACACCTAAACCAACGGATGATGGAGGGAGAGAGATAGGTGAAGGGAGAGACATGACGGGAGAGCCTCAATCTATTGTTTGGTTTGAGGTAAGAGAGGAGTAAGATGAGAGATAGAGTAGGAGTTCTCCCTCTTATTTACAATTTTGGTTCCTTTCCTTAGAATAAGAATCCAACAAATCCATCCTACTTAAGTTAAAAAGATCTTGTTACCCTCTAAAAGAAATTATTAACAAATAATAAATGAACAATTTAGCAAGTAGGCAAATAACTATTATCTATTTTTTTAACTTTTTTTCTCTTCTACTAAACAACACAATGATAACTATAATTCTCTTCAATATCATAAGCATTCCATGTCCCTCCCACTCTTTCCATTCTTTCTACTCCATATCTCTCCAACCAAACAAGGCCTTCGACTATGATTAATGGAAAATTTGAGATTTATTTAGGAGAGTTATTTTTACTTCTGTTTTCTTTTTCAAATAAAATTATATATGCTTTTACATGATAGGTAAAGATACCACAATCTTTATGTTACCATTTAGATAATATAATTTAAAAAAGTTCCCAATTGTATAAAGTTACCTTTTCAACTCATTTTATATTTTAAAAGGTAAGACATGAGTCACAGAGTTCATTTGAATAGCAACTTCTCATGTTAAGAAAATTTATGCCAACCAAATTTTCAAATTTCATTTAACCACTTTAAAATTTTTCTTTAGATCTAGAAAGCTAAACGTGGATTTCTAAAAATTGTACTGAACAAGCCCTTAACATCAAGTGGCTTAAAAGAATAATGCTAAGTGAATTGAGATTATATATCCAATTTTAATGTTTCAAATTCTACTTAACTAGTCTTATTATGACATTTTATATAATGAAAATCATTTGAAAGTTAATTAAACACCATTTCAAATTTTAAATGACATAACATGATATGATTGGTTAAAGACTATTTAAGACACTAAAATTCACAGATAATCCAGGTCCATGCTAAATACTAACTCTAAGCACAATTTTTGTATTAACTCATGAGTTATTATTTCATTGGTAGGACTAACCTCTTATTATTAAATGATGTGGCAATTTTTAAGTTTTAAACAACTATCTATAATAGAATGAAAACTCATGAATTAGTATAAAACTTCATTTTTTTTAAGTATAAAACTTGGTATTAGAAGCGGTGTCCTATCATTGTTCGGCTTTAAATAATGGTCTATACACTTGCTGAATTTATTTTTCTAAGATAAGGATTAGGTTTAGCATGACCAGATTTTCTATAATACATTAAATTATGTATATCTAAGCTTAGTTTGGGATTTTTTTAGGATTCCTAAAAGTACTTTGCATAAAAAAAAATCGATGCAACTATAATATTTGGTAAAAGCTTACAAACAAACTTTACACAAAAACCAATACACTTTTTTTTAATTATTTGAAGAAGTTGGATATTATAGCTATTAGATTTTATTTTTGCTTGTGCTTTTGCTTAAGAAAAAGTAGATGCTTCTATTCAAAGCGCATCAATCCAAAACTTGGCCTACTAGCTTAATTAACTAGCACTTTTAAAGACAAAAGGATTTCATATGCAAAATATTTGCCAAATCTTGATGTAAACAGCGCACGTCGTGGCTCTGGTAAAATTAAGTTTTCTATTTATCTGGAGGATGATCTTTATTTTTGCAAAATTATTTTATTGATAAATTATTCAGCGTTGTTTGTTTCAAAGGTTCCAATAAGTTTGAACTCAAGTTGTGAACTAAGCAGGCATTTGAAGACCAAAAAAAAAAACTCAACCTATTTCAAACATTGAAATGACACTTTGAGCCAGAAACGTGGGGTGGATGTGGATTCTACCCCTTGATTTCAAGGCATCAGATTACCTTATTAATTAGAACTTTGAGTTCCAAGAATATCCTTGTTAGATCCAAATTAACCGATCAATCAATCAAATAGCATGCCCCAGCATATATTCCCTAAATCTTCAATTATTTTATAGTTTAATCTCTACCACTGTGTTCAAACAAGATACCGGGGGACAAAAGATCATGGGATTTAGAAAAAGAACTAAAAAGGAATGGAGAAAAAAACGGTGGGTTTCTGTCCCATTCATCTTTAAAAATCAAAATCATTTCTAAAAACTGTGGCTGAGCATGAGAAAAAGTAAATTTATGGACCGTCATCAGTACTAATCTTAGGTACTTTAATATGAGAGGTAAGCTGGTGGTCGTGATATAAAGAGTTGTCATTTCAGATGCTATTTTACGATGAAAGATAGTGAAGAAGTGGTGAATTATTTTTTTTTTGCTTTTGGCGTTGTTTTGCAACCCATTAGAACTCTGCTAATATGTAAAATTCTTACGTATTTTTGTAAAAAGAAAAAAAAAAATTATTATTAGGTAAAGTTTTCATATTCTACAATGTTTAAATTTCAACTTTAAGGTTGAACTTGGTTTTCAAACACCCTCGAATTTATCGACAAAAGTGAAACAATTCTTTTTTTTTTTAAGAAATAATCTATCATGGAAATTAGAGGACTTCTTGTACCATGTGGCAAGGCGCAAAATCTGCTACTTTAACAAAGGTTTTGACGATCCAGTGGAAAATAGGTTCGAGAAGAACATACAAGTTTTGGTTGTACCGTACAAATATTAGCAAATGTATTCACTTGCCATTAATATCCAAACAATAAAATATAGTGGAAGAGCAATGCAAGGATATTTGGAGATAATGTCACCTATCATCAGTACACAAATAGTAGGTTTTTTTTTTATAGTAAATTAAAGCGCTTGACTAGGAAAAAAATAAAGCAGTTTAGTTTTTGCTTTCCAAACGTGGCCGAATATTCATCATTTCCAGTTTATTTTTGCTTGCCAAACGTGGTGGAATATTCGTTATTTCCTGTGTTTGCCGCAAAATCTTACCGAGCCAGTCTGCTTGTTGGCCATTAAGCACTAAAAAGATCCATGTCAAGCTCCAAGTTAACAACATTACAGATGAAATCGTAGTTATTATTATAGCTGTCTTTGCACTCCATAAGGACGTAAAGTTATCAACTTGTGACTTGAGCGTTTTTAGGTTCACCTTTCATCTCAAAATAATAGCAAAATTAGTTGAAAACTATACATATATATATATATATATATATATATATATTGGGAGGTATAGAATGTTGGTAAACTCTTGAATTTATATAAATAAATGAACGGGAAATTATTAAAAGTCGTATTAGTGGTGTCAGACACAGGTTTATATGCAGTCGTCTAAAAGGACAGCTGGACAACATACACAACCCGCACAATTATTAGATAATGTAATTGGGAAAAAAAACTTTAAATTATTTGTTGCGTTGCGTTAATATACTACATTCATGTCTCAAATAGCCAATTTGGCTTATAGATTTAAATAAAAAATTTAAATAAAAATTTAAATTTTTATGAGATAAAATATTATTGTAAAATAATTCAAACCGTGATTTAAATTAAGAACTAAATAGACTCAAAGTTTTTTTTTTTATTTAAAAAGATGTCCCCCCAAGTCTTAACTAATGACATAAAGATCTCCTAATTTTTTTAATAGGGTGTTTGAGATAATTAGTTAGAATCAATAGTTAGAAACAACTTTGGTTAAAAATATTATAGTACATGAAAACTTTACATTGAAGCATAATTTTTCTTGATACTGTAGCATATGAAAGCGTTACATTGTAGCAACTAAAAGTTTTGATTCCAACTGACATTACCAAACACTACATAAAACATCAAAAAGTAGACCTAGCTGCCAGTTTTTATTGACCAAATTGGTTCATTATTCATAAAAAGGCAAAACTATCCTTATGCACTCGTAGACAAGCAACATTTTATTACACATTGGGTTTGCTGGTTTGAATTGTGTCGATATGAACATTTTTTTATCTAAACAGAAAAATCTAAACTGTGTAATTCGAATTGGTGTTTGGATGCCTGGTTAAAATGTTAATCTGAGCAAAAAATTCAAATTGAATTTTTGTTTAGATAAGCATTGGGAACTCTAGTTTAAAACATGAAAATTTATGTAAAAAGAAGTTAATTAATTAAAAAATAAATATAAAATAAATAGTGTTAAATAATAAATACAAAAATATGAAAGTGAATCACTATTCAATATTGGTTCAAAATATTAAAATAAATGAGAGGTTTGAATTCTAAGTTAAGCAGATCGTACCACGTTGAATTGTCAATTTAGTTTGAATAAGATGCTTTACCAAAAAACCAATTCAAACTATAATGACTACTTGGACAAAGCCGAATCAGGTTGAACCAGTTTAACAAATAGACCTATAATTTTTGGGGTATCGGTTTGTCAGATGCAGTAGCCATGGGGTATTCCATCATTTGAATGGCCTCTAAAAGCCTCATATTGTGTTAATGTTGGGAAGATAAATTGGTTTATAATAGCTGGATTGATTTTTGGATTCATATTAGTTAGGGTTAGGGCTTTTGGGGAAAATTAATTGATTTCATTGAATTTGGGTTTTTGCTTTGTTTGGGTTGCATTTGTTGAACACTAAACAAAATGGGCGCTTTGTTTTATGGATTTGTCTTCTAAGTTGGCACTAGCAGTGTATACAAAGGGGTTATTTGCTGAAGATTTTTATGCTTGGAAACATCACAGACTGAACAAAGTTCATCCCTCAAAATGCATTTTTCTCTTGTTCAGTTGCAAAATTAAGATCAAATATTCCAAATATTCTGTCAAATTAAAAGTTTCATTTAATTAATTGTGGGAAGAATGATGGAAATAGTATATTTTTGAAACTTTTTGAAGTATATGTCAGGTTTTGAAAATATTTATATTAAATAATAGATTTACTATGTAAATAACTTATTTATTTAATAAGTAAGAATTATTTACATTATAATTAAGGGGGTAAATAAATATATTTACGTTTTAAATCTATTCATTATATAACTAATTTCTTATTTATAATATAAATAAAGAGGTAGGTAAACAATTATACCATAAAATTATATTTAACTATAGATATTTCAAAATATATTATTTACTATAATTAGTTTAAAAAAATAACCTTTATTAATCTTTTTACATTATCAATTGGACCAAACATGACAAGGAACACATTTTTGTGTTAAAAAAATCTGGGGATACTTTTTTATGAGTTTAAACTAAGGTTATTTGTAATTTGGATGAAACTGGAGGGCACCTTCTTGAATTTCCTAATGTAGTTGTCGTGAAAAAAGTTAACAATGCTGAGTGGCAGTATTGATGCGTAGAACTATTTTTTAAATATTTAACGATTAATTAAACGAGTTTCCATTTTCTAAATTGTCCCTCTAGTGCAGGCCTACGGACTTGAAGAGCATGTGGGTCTTTGAGTTCCAGAGAGGAACAAAATCTAATATTCCAATCTAATTAATTAATTATAAATTTCAACTTATCTGAGATGGAGGAACATAAAACTCCAATGTTGGAAGTGGAACATAGAAATCATCAATTGATTTAAAATTAATGTCCTTGAAATATCAAACACTAAGGATTGCCTACTGATTTACACATTTTTTTAATCTTAGAATTTTAAATGGTTATGTAACACCTAAAAATTTAATTTAATATAATTAGTGTGTAAAATAGTGAATTAGTGTGCCTTATTAAATTTGAATTTGATCTAATTATTTTGTGGTATTTTCTAATTAGTTTTACTTTTAATTATTTACATTAGATGTTTGAATTTTAGAACAAAACAATTTGTCAGACTCCAAACAGGTCCCCTCTTGCCAAAACTTAGACACACTTGAAACTACCTTAGCCCAAACATTGTGCTGCCAATAGTTTTCTCAAAACCAACTTAAGAATGCAGAGTCGCATTCAGATCATCAGCCTTTTCTTTACTTCCCTTCTCATCACGTTTCACTCTCCCTCTATTTATTCTCTTCCCTCTCTTTCACTCACATTCTCTCATCTCTCCCTCCCTTTTCTCTTTTGATTTCCGCCACCAAACGGAGGCCAAAGGGACAAGCATTTGAAGCCCCAAGCCTACTCAAATTAGCTTAGATTTCTTCCTTGAGGTTAGCTTTCTTTTTTTTTTTTTTTTTTTAAATTTTAAAGTTTTGTATTCAAAATTTTCAATTTTCCTTGAATGTTGACATCCGAGCATCCTTGAGCTCAAATAACGTTCAATTTGAATTGTAGAATCTGTTTTACAATGAATCTAAGCTTCATTTGAACAAAAATCAACTTACTTAAGTTTTTATGTTTTTCTTTGATTTTCAAATAAACTATGAAATGAGTTTAAATTTGGGGATTTTGTTCTAAATAGGTTTAGAATTGCTTCCTAGTGTTTTCTGCATGATTTCTAGGTGGAAATTGGCCAAAAACAAGTTGAATAGAGCTTGAAAAGCTTAGGGAAGACGAGGCTCAAAATCTAAAATTTTCTAGATTTCAACAAATCAACAGGTCGAACTTGAGTTTTGGCAGCCCGGACTTTTTTCTTCGGCAGGTTGGACTCGGGTGGTCGGTAGGCCGAACTTTAGAAGTTTGGCATGCCAGACCAGGAAAATCGGTAGGCCGACCAGGCTATATGAAAATGGCTATTTTGCACTCATTTCAACACGCAAAACATAAACAAAGACTTTGACTTTGTGACGTAATTTTGTGAATGTTAAAGACACACTAAAACACCATGAGATAACATAGTATTGTAGAATATTCTAGGTTAGATATTGATGAATCTAGTTCATATTTAAGGCTGTTTATGGTTCCAAGGAGCTGAATTATAGTAGGCCAAGACTGCAGTGTTAGTGCTTTTGTACTGGATAATGAGGTAGAACTCTAGATCCTCTTTCTTTGTTAGCTATGATTTTAAAAAAGTTTTGGCCACAAAGTGTTTTTCTGAAAATGCTTTTAAGAAATGATTGAGATAAGTTTGTTCAGTTACTTTCAGTATCTGTTGAATAATGAAATGATCATAATGACGGAATAATAAATGTAAATAAAAAAACCCGATAATATGAGACTTAAATAATGATATAGTACTGAACGAGTCAAAAACACCGTTTAAAATGATATGCTAGGGCATGATGCCATATTCGTGCAGACAACGACTATAGGGGTAGGTCTCGAATGTTAGACGTGTATGTCCTAAGGAGTAAAAATGTTATATGTTTTTGGAGACATTTTCATCAATAAAGAATTAATTTATTATTTATATACCAAATCTTGTCTTCTTTACGTTCATATTTGTTAAATGTATGTTAAGCAAATAATAGTCTTAGACTGTCATTCTAAACCTTTAAGAATTGGGCATATGATGGACAGATTATACAAAAGACACAATTCTTAGGGTGACGATCTAAATCATAAGATCTGCAATTGAGGGAATAAAGTTAAGTGCTTTAAGTGCTTTATTCATGCAAAGATTGTTATGTTGTCTATATCACTAACGGGAGATGGGTTGTCTTGACCATCAGAGGTGGACTCCGCGAATAGAAACATTGGCACATTGTCATAGGTGACGAAGTGTTGGATTGGGACATAAAGTGAATCAATTTAGATTAATAATTCTGTCTTAGCAAATCGATTCACTTTAGATAATCGTTTGTGTTGTATCTTAATCCTAAGATGAATAATGGGCCCATTGTCTTGACTTATGTCTTTTGATGTACCAAAGGGTGACATCTACATTTTATAGTGGTCCGCATGCCGATACGTTGGAGGCATGACTTTTGATAGTGTAGACCTGTTATTTATAGATATGGAATCCATAGCTCCTCTTTAAGAGTAGTGATATTCTCTTATATTCGTTATCCTGTAATTGAAAAATTGAAGCACTCAACCATTAGGATACATAGGTGTAACCGATGGTATACTGTCTTTGGATAGTAGGTTTTTCGATGGTGAGACAATGGAACGTAAGATAAAAATAATTGGGAAGGTATGATAGAACTTGTCCTTAAGCCAATTATAGATAATCTTATGGGGATAAGATGCATTATGATATGTTGTAGAGACTTAACTATACGAGCTTTGTAATTCTATATAGTTTGAAAGTATAATTCCAAGCTTTTAGTGAAGTAGCGTCAGAGTTGATAATTATGAAATGTATATCTGGGATATCGGGTTTCATAATTATTGGGAGCTTGAATTATATAGGTCCATTTGGTCCCCTTTGCTAGCTCACAAAAATCCTGTAATGAAACGGCGCGCTTTTTTAATAATTGGTGACTTATGTTAGATTTATCAGATTGCCTAAAATTCGGTAAATAAGATAATTCATGTTTGATTATCTATTAAATTAATTTTACGAGAAAATTAATTCAAGATAAACTTATTGAATTATCGGGATTAGATAATTCATATCTGTTTATCGGTTGGATTAATTTTGAATTAATTCAAGATAAACTTGTTGAATAATCAAGAATATTTATTTTCCTAAAGATTATCTAGATATGATTGTTTTAATCAGATAACTTCTCTATTGGGTTATTTGAATTAAAATTGAGGCTTAATCCTAAAAATCTCGGGTGGAAAATAAAGATTTGTAGGGATCTTTTATCAGAGGTTCAGCAGGCCTATCTTTAAGTTCGGCCTGCCGATGGAGTAGGTTCAGTAGGCCGATCTACCTCGGCTAACCGACCGGCGATAAAAAGATTATGCGTTTCCATGTGGATTTTATCAGATATTGTTTCTAATTTGATTTTGATTCAAAATTTTGAGGCCTTATTTGATAAGAACTGGCTCTTGGTCCCAACCTCTATAAAAAGGGAGTGAGTCTCATAAGTTTTTTAGATCAGTTGAGAAATTAAGAGTGAGACTCTGCCGGTGAGACTCTAGAAACTTCTTGAGAGCTATTGTTCACAAATCATGAATGTAGCTTTGGGTTCTTTCAATTGGTTGGAAGAAGAATCAACTGGTGGAAAAGCTAAACGACATCAGTCCACACTCACTCCAATCGTGGATAAAGAATAGCAAAGAAGACCAATTAGTTGAGGCTTTTTTAGAACTTTACTTCTCTTTACGGATTGCGGGAGTTCTTCGGCACACAGAGGTTAGTAAGATCTGGTTACTTTATGCATACAGTATGTCAAACTTATGTTTTAGAAAATACTCTGATATAAAAAATTTTAAAATTCTGCTGCGTACTATTTTTTTAACAATTGGTATCAAAGCCATAGTTTTTACGTAAATTTACGAGTTTGTGATTATGCTATATAAATAAATTATATGATCTTGATCTCTTCTATGCTTAAATTTAATTTTATAGAGAGTTGACACTCTAGGTTTCTATATATTTTTGTGTTGTCATGGATTATATGGTGAATGTTTATTAATTAATTAAGATTGATTAAATTATTATTTAATTATTAATTAATTAATTAATTTATAGCGATTATGGTTCTTTAGAGGTTAGAATGTGTATCTAGGTTTTTCATGTAATTAGATGGCGGACTATCATCTTCGTCTAGAAATTATTATTTAATTTTGAATTTGTAAGAATTTTGTAATTAAATTATCATTCGGAGAAGATGGATCTAGAAGCGGATCTAGAAAATGGATGATGGCATTCCCAAGTATTTCTTGAGTCTCTAATTTTATGCTTTGAATTGTTGAAAATAAATTGATGAATTGCATCAAAAATTGTATTTTTCTAGAAAGAGGAGATCTTTGCTCGGTCGGCATGCCAGAACTCTAGGATCGACAAGCTGATGGTCATAGGATCGGCAAGCAAGACTTAAGGTTCGGTAGGCAGTCCGTGGGGTAGAAATCAAGTGGCTCTAACGGTAGGCTAAACATTCTGATTCGGTAGGTCAAATTGTCACGACTGGCAAGCCAACCTAAAAAGATCGGTAGGCCAGAGGGTCATGACTGGCAGGCCCATCATACAAATTGGCTTGCTGGCAGAGAGTTGAAAATTCTTCCAAAAAAGGTTTAGTTTTCAATACAATTTTTATTTTATTTTTGGGAAAATTCTAAGAAGTATTAAATTTGGATATGATCAAAAATTTGGAGTATTCGATTCATATGGGATTGAAGACATGAAGATGGGCATTACATGAAGAAGGATACAGCTTGAGGATTCAAGGATGAAGAATCAATAACATGTTTTGATTACTTTCTTGTAATATTTATTTTCTATTCTATAGGGTGGAACCCTAATATTACAGTTATTTATTATTATTTTACTTGTAGCTTTGCTTGATTACGTTGCTTGTCTACATTATAATATGATTTACCATGTATATTGATAACATGTCATATAGAATAGGGAGTGCCGCTCATATTAAAATTATTCATGCATGTCTTTTAAAATAAAACCTTGATTTCAAAATATTGAGTAGGAGAAGGTTTTCGAAGAGTGGACCTAAGGCCTCCATCGTTGGTCTATAGGTAGCATATGGTGGTTTCGACCCCTAGGAAGGGACTTTATCACATACCCAATTGGATTTCCAAGAGGATAAGGTATTTTAGGACGATTTATGATTGTACATCCCTAGGTGCTGATTATAAATTATGGATAAAATATTAAAACGATGGTTATACACTCATGTTAGTTTTATTATTAACCTCCCCTAGGGGCTTTGTTAATAAAATTAATGGCCAAAGAAACGATTATTGATATGTGCTGGATCATACGAGTCCTAATGGCATATATTAATCAAGAGGGGATCCGTGTTCCTAATTGAATTTGGCATGACTCCCCTAGGAGCTTGTTGAATTCTGAATTGAGAATTATCGTTGTAAAGTTGTGATATTTTTAAGGTTTTGACACATAAACACATTTGTATGTTTTTACATGATTGTATACACATTTGTATGTTTTGCATGATTGTGTTATCTTAGTAAATTATTATGCTATGTTTGCTTATGTTTGGTATATGATTCCTTATTGTAGATTAAAAATGTCTAAAAATGCTTTATCATCGATACTTGACAAAAACCAATTAACCGAAGTGAATTATAATGATTGGAAATGGAACATAAATATCGTCTTCTCTTTTGAGAAACTAAATTTGTGCTGACAACCTCTTGTCCTCCCAAGCCTACAGAAAATTCCACTAACGATCATATCCAAGCATATGATCATTGGAAAGATGCTAATGATCAGGCCCATTGCTATGTTATGGCCAGCATAAACAACGTGCTGTAGGCTCAACATGAGGATTATGAGATTGCTAAGCAGATCTTGGATAATCTAGAAGACATATTTGGAGGCCAAGCCTTAACTAAGCGGCAAGGGGCGCTTTAGAAACTTCTTAACTATAAGCAAAGGCGGGGGACATCTATAAAGGAGCACATGATGTTGGCCATAGGCTACCTCGCTGAGGCACAAACGAATGAAGCCGACATCGATGTTGAAACTTAGAGTTGATAATTATGAAATATATATCTAGGATATTAGGTTTCATAATTATCCGAAGCTTGAACTATATAGGTCTATTTAGTCTCCTTTGCTAACTCACAAAATCCTATAATGATATGGCGTGCTTTTCAAATAATTGGTGACTTATGTCAGATTTATCAAATTGCCTGAAATTCAGTAAAATCAAATAATTTGTCTTTATTTATCGCTTGAATTAATTTTGTGATAAAATTAATTTAAAATAAACTTGCTGAATTATCAAGATCAGATAATTCATATCTGTTTATTGGTTGGATTAATTTTGAACCAATTGAAGATAAACTTGTTGAATAATTAAGACTATTTATTGTCCTAAAGATTATCTAGATATGATTGTTTTAATCAGATAACTTCTCTATTGGGTTATTTGAATTAACATTGAGGCTCAATCCCAAGAATCTCGGGTGGAAAATAAAGATTCATAGGGATCTTTTATCAGAGGTTCAACAGGCCTATCTTTAAGTTTAGCCTACCGATGGAGTAGGTTTGACAGGCCGATCTACCAATTCGGTATACCGACCGACGATAAAAAGATCACACATTTTTATGTGGATTTTATCAGATATTGTTTCTCATATGAATTTTTGAGGCCTTATCTGATAAAGACTGACTCTTGGGCCCAACATCTATAAAAAGGGAGTGAGTCTCATAAGTTTTTTATATCATTTGAGAGATTAAGAGTGAGACTCTACAGGTGAGACTCTAGAAACTGTTGAAAAAATAATACGCAGCAGAATTTTAAAAATTTTAAATCAGAGTATTTTTCAAAACACAAGTTTGACATGCTATATGTATAAATTAACCTGATCTTACTAACCTTGTATTCACTGAAAAGCTCTCGAAATCTGTGTAGAGAAGTAATGCTCCAGAAGAGCCTCAACCAACTGGTCTTGTTTGCTATTCTCTATCCACGATCGGAGTGAGTGTGGGCTCACACGTACAGCTCTTCCTCAAGATGACTCTCCTTCCAACCAATTGAGAGAACCCAAAGCTAGTGTTCGTGACTTGTGAACAAGAGTTCTCAGGGAGTTTCAGATTCTCACTAGTAGAGTATCACTCTTAATCTCTCAATTGATCTAAATAACTCATGAGACTCATTCCCTATTATAGAGGTTGGGTCTAGGGTCATTCCTTATCAGATAAGGTCTCAAAAATTCGAAACAGAATCAAATTTGGATCAATATCGGATAAGATACGCGTAAAAACGGGTGATTTTTTAATTCCCGCATAGGCAGGCCGAACTTGCCCCATCGGCAGGCCGAACTTTAAGATCGGCATGTTGAACTGCCGAAATAAAAATCACAGTGAATCTTTTATTTTCCACCCGAGATTCTATAGGATAAAGCCTCAGTTTTAATTTAAATAACCTAGTAGAGAAGTTATCTAATTAAAACAACTTTATCTAGATAATCTCTAGGATAATAAATAGATTCCTAATAATTCTACAAGTTTATCTTGATTTAATTTATCTAAAATTAAATTAACTGATAAACAAACAAGAATTATCCGATCCTAATAATTCAACAAGTTTATCTTGATTTAATTTTGTCACAAAATTAATTCAACCGATAAACAGACATGAATTATTTGATTCTTCCAAATTTCAACTAATCTAATAACTCTAACATAAGTCACCGATTATTGTAAAAACATGCCGTATCATTGCAGGATTTTGTGAGCTAGCAAAGGGGACCAAATAGACCTATATAGTTTAAACTCCTGATAATTATGAAACCCAATATCTCAGATATACATTTCACAATTATCAACTCCAACGCTACTCTACTAAAAGCTTGGAGCTGCACTCTCGAACTCTATAGAATTACGAAGCCCGTATAGCTAAGTCTCCATGACATATCATAGTGTATCGTTTTCCCATAGGATTATCCATAATCGGCTTAAGGACAAGTTCTATCTTACCTTCCTGATTATTTTTATCTTACGTTCCATCATCTCACCATCGAAAAACTTACCATCCAAAGATAGTATACCATTCAGTTACACCTATGTATCCAAATGGTTGAGCGCTCTAGTTTTTCAATTACAGGATAACGCATATAAGAGGATATCACTATTCCTAAAGAGGAGCTATGGATTCCATATCTACGAATAATAGGTCTACGTCATCAAGAGTCATGTCTCCAACGTACCGGCATGTATACCACTATTAAGATATGGGTGTCACCCTTTAGCACATTAAAAGGCACAAGTAAAGATAACAGGTTACTATTCATCTCAGGATTAAGATACAATACAAATGATTGTCTAAAGTGAATCGATTTGCCAAGATAAAATTATTAATCCAAATCAATTCACTTTATGTCCCAATCCAACACATCGTCACCTATGACAACGTGCCAATGTTTCTATTCACGGAGTCTTCCTCCGATGGTCAAGACAAACCATCTCCCAATAGGGATATAGACAACATAACAATCTTTAAATGAATAAAGTGCCCAACTTTATTCCATCGATTGCGGATCTTATGATTTAGACCGTCACCTTAAGAATTGTGTCTTCTACATAATCTGTCCATCATATGCCCAATTCTTAAAAGTTAAGACCGACAGTCTCAGACTATTATTTGCTTAACATACATTCAACAAATATGAACGTAAAGAGGACAAGATTTGGTATATAAATAAGAAATGATTTCTTTATTGATAAAAATGTCTTCAAAAACTCATTACATTTTTACTTCTTAGGGCATACATGTCTAACAGAAACTCCTTGAGAGCTGTTGTTCACAAATCATGAACTGTAGCTTTAGGTTCTCTCAATTTGTTGAAAGAAGAATCACTCGATGGAAAAGCTGAACGACGTGAGCCCACACTCACTCCAATAGTGGATAGAGAATAGCAAAAAAGACCAGTTGGTTTAGGCTCTTCTAGAACGTTACTTCTCTTCATGGATTGCGGGAGTTCTTTAGCACACAAAGGTTAGTAAGATCTAATTAATTTATGCATATAGTATATCAAACTTGTGTTTTGAAAAATACTCTAATATAAAAAATTTTAAAATTTCACTGTGTACTATTTTTCTAACACCGAAACCCAGCTGGGCCACTTTGGTGGTGATTTTAATGGCTTTGCTCAGGATGAAAATGATTAGATTAGTTTCAAATAATGTTGGACCTAAATGGTAAGCCTAAGATTAAAGGAACTTATTTACTATGTTACATTTTCCTTATGTTAATGAAAGAATTTATATATTAAAGTTAATATTTGTTGGAAAAACAATATGTAGTGAAATTTTAAAATTTTTTTATACCAGAGTGTTTTTCAAAACACAAGTTTGACACACTATATATATAAATTAACCGGATGTTATAAACCTTGTTTGCCAAAAAGCTCCACAATATATGAAGAGAAGTAACATTTCAGAAGAGCTTTAACTAACTAGTCTTCTTTGCTATTCTTGATCCACGATCGGTGTGTGTATGGGCACACTTGTACAGCTCTTCCACAGGTGGCTCTCCTTCTAGCCAATTGAGAAATACCTAAAGCTATAGTTCGTGATTTGTGAACAACAGCTTTCTAGGGAGTTGCAAAGTCTCGTTGGCTAATTCTCACTCTAGATTTCTCAATTGATCTCTATAACAATGAGTCTCACTCCCCTTTGTATAGAGGTTGGGTCCAATAGTTAGTCCTTATAAGATAAGGCCTCAAAAATTCAAATTAGAATCAAATCCAGAACAATATCTAACAAAATTCGCTTGGAAATATATGATTTATTTAACACTCGGTCGGCAGGCCAAATTTCCAGATCGACTTGCTGAACTTGCTTCATCAACAGGCCAAACTTAAAGATCAGCCTGCTGAACTTTAGATAAATGATCCTTACAAATCTTAATTTCCCACCTGAGGTTCTTGAGATAGAGTCTCAGTTTTAATTCAAATAACCCAATAGAGAAGTTATCTGATTAAAACATTCATATCTATATAATCTTTTAGAAAATAAACATTATGGATAATTCAACAAATTTATCTTGAATTAATTATCCAAAGTAATCCAACCGATAAACAGACATGAGTTATTTGATCTTGATAATTCAACAAGTTTATGTTGAACTAATTTTCAAAAAATTAATTCAATAGATAAATAGACATGAATTATTTGATTCTATCGAATTTTCAGCCAATCTGATAATATGACACAAGTCACTAATTATTGAAAAAGCATGCTGTATCATTACAGGATTTTTATGAGATAGCAAAGGAGATCTGATAAACCTATATAGTTCAAGCTTTCAATAATTATAAAACCCAATATCCTAGATATACATTTAATAATTATCAGCCCAACACTACTCTACTATAAGCCTAGAGCTGCACCTTGAACTATATAGAATTATAAAGTCAGTATAGCTAATTCTCCATGACATTCCATAATATATCGTGTCCCTATAAGATTATGCATAATCGGCTTAAGGACAAGTTCTGTCTTACCTTTCTGATTATTTTTCTCTTACGTTCCATTATCTCACAATCGAAAAACTTACCATCTAAAGACGATATACTATTCGGTTACACCTATGTATCCAAATGGTTGAGCGCTCTAGTTTTCAAATTACAAGATAACGTATGTAAAAGGATATCACTACTCCTAAAGAGGAGCTATGGATTTCATATCTATGAATAATAGGTCTGTGCTATCAAGAGTCATGCCTCCAATGTACCAGCATACGTACTACTATTAAAATGTGGATGTAACCCTTTGGTACATCAAAAAACATAAGTCAAGACAATGGTCCACTATTCATCTCAGTATTAAGATACAATACATATGATTATCTAAAGTGAATCAATTTAACGAGACAGAATTATTAATCTAAATCGATTTACTTTATGTCCTGATCTAACACATCGTCACCTATGATAATGTGCCAATGTTTCTATTACGGAGTCTACCTCTAATGGTCAAGACAAACCATTTTTGTTAGGAATATAGACAACATAACGATCTTTGCATGAATAAAGTACCCAACTTTATTCCCTCGATTGCAGATCTTATGATTTAGACCGTCATCTTAAGAATCGTGTCTTATGCATAATTTGTCCATCATATGCCTAGTTCTTAAAGGTTTGGATTGACAATTTCAGACTTTTGTTTGCTTAACATACATTCAACAAATATGAACATGAAAAGGATAAGATTTGGTATATAAATAATAAATAAATTTTTTATTGATAAAAATATCTCCAAAAACATGTTACATTTTTACTCCTTAGAGCATACATATCCAACAATATTTTCAAAGCTCTAGTCCTACCGAGCCTTCCACTTGTAATTTTTTTGTTTGTTTTAAAATTTCCCCCCCTCTAGGTGTTTTGCAGCATAGTGTAAGTTGGTTCGCTATTGATTGAACGCATGGACCGTCGGATCTTCTAATTAGGTTATTTGTTTATTTAATCAAGGCAAGTAATATTTTAATTATGCTTCTTTAGATTGGACTATGGTCGTATTTTATTTTTGTCGATATTATGTGTGTGTACAAATGTGGGTCCGGCGTGGCCTGACTTGTCCTTGTTAGTTTTTATTGTTTGTTAATTTAAGTTACTTCTGCTTAGGGATATTTATCTAAAAGTTTTAAATTTACCATGTTTTTATAAATAACAATGTTAATTAATTGGTGAGTTTAATTAAAATTTAGTTTAATTAACTTAATTAATTTACCATGTTACCACCCGGATCGAGGTTCATAACAAGTTATTGAAATTGTTACAATTCAGTACTATAAAAAATATTTGAATTTGCAAAATGGACAAAAAAGAGGTAAAAAAAAGTTGAGGAGTTGAATGCAGTTGGGCTGGACAACCTTTTTTTTATAGGATCTTTACAAGAGTGTCACGAATTTTAGAATTGAAGTGGTTTATGATACAAGAAAAAAAATATTTGTAAAAAATACCACAGTCATGTCACACAATATATTTAGAATATAAAATATTCCCTTAAGCTTTATGATTCATGCCAATTAAGCTCTATAGTTTTTTTCTTAAAATGCTTGTTGATCAAGAGAGAATAATTGTCTAACAAAGTAATTTTGTTTAAACAATATGACAGTAAATGTAAGATTTTTTTGGGATGTGGTAAAGTTCAATCCACTAGGTTTTTCTATGGCATCTTCCCTAAATATCTTTTTTTATGACAGAACTACATGGAATGTCCCCTTATGGGCACTCCTTATTTAAAATGATCTCCTTTTTTGCTCTTTTGAAAATTGTGCCTTTTATTTTCATTTTCTTTTTAATTTGATTAATGAAAAGACATTTTTGTCCTAAAACTAATCCTAACTTACACTTAGATTTCCCTCTCTCTTCACACGATCTACCTTCTTCTCCTCCCCCTTACTCTTCACCTCCGTTCTCTTTCTCTCTCTTCACCCCTACTCATTCTCATCTCGTCTCTTCACTACCTCATTCTCTTTCACTCTCTCCTCCTCGCTTGCATCTCTTGACGGTCAAAGCTTTCTCCTCTTTCGTCTGACCAGCAAAGAGAGTCAAACAATCTCCACGATCTTAGATCTTCACCAACGAGAGCCATTGTCCTCCATTGCACTAGACTTGCACTGACGTGGATGTGAGATCTCTTGTGTTGTCCCCTTTTGATTTGAGATTCCCTCGCTCTCTCTCCTTCGACATTCCCATTACAAGATCATTGTTGTCAACAAGATGTCAGAGAGTTGTCACCTGATCTGGTCTAATTACAGAAAAACATGTTCATCATTTCGTTTTAATGGTTTCTATGGATTTTTTAATTTTATTTGGAGATTGAATAATTGACTAGAAATTTGAATAACTTTTTGCAGAGGCAAGGAGGAGAAAGAGCATCTATGAGATTAATTAGGTCTTCACGTCGCTAATGAGGAGGAGGAAGTTCAAGATCTATTGTCGTTGTCATTGAGTTCGAAGGCTGACGAGTTGGACATGATCATGATGAGGTTTCCTCGACGAGTCTACATAATCCATGAAATTACCATCGATGAAGAATGTTTCTACTCTCTCTTTCTCTTTATCTCGATACATACACATAGACACACGCATATATGTCAGTTGATTATTGATTACTTTGTGAGGTGTTCAATGCGATGCAAACCTTCTTTATATTGATGAAGATGTAAAAATTGCAGGTACCCATACTTTTAACTCCATTTCTATGCAGTTCTTTTTTTTTCTTTTTTATTATTTATGCATCAGATTGTGCCTTTTGTTTTTTCAACTTTTACATTGTTTATTTATATTTTGTCTGGATTAAAGCTTTTGTTAAAATCTCTTAATTTGATACATACTTTGGACATGATCATTTTTTAGTAAAGAATTGCAATGATGGAGACAAATAAGCATGCTAGAGAAATAGAACTCATGAAGACATCGAAGATTACTGATTAAGAAGTGAAGTAACCACATAGAGCTCTTTCAGTATCAATTATTGGATATGAGCTTGTTGTATGAAGATTCTATGTCTTTTTTTTTGGTTTTGAATTGATTATTGGAATATATTTTCTTGTCAGCATATGATGAGTTCCGGTGAGGATTTAGAACCATGTTATTTGCTTGGATTATTGCTTTTTCTTTTAATTTGAAACATGGTGGGTTCTATGATGGAATTTAGTAGGTTTTAGAATAGAATCTGGCAAGTTTTGGTGATTTTTTAGACAAAATTTGGTGGGTTTCATGTTAGAATTTGGTGGGTTTTGTGTTGAAACTTGACAGGTTTTAGCGAGTTTCGAGACGAAATTTGGTGTTTCCGACAATTTTTGGATGGAATATGATGGGTTTCGTGTTCGAACTTGGTAGGTTCTAACAGGTTCTCTCATGAGGGAGTGAGAAGAGAGGGTAACTTGGACTTTTTATAAATTACTAATTTCTAATAAAAGGGCAGTTTTAATAAATAGTTTATTGGGGGATATTTTTAATAAATTGGGACATTGGGGATATATTTGTAAGTTACCCTTTTTATTTTGAATTGGAACTAGACCACATTTAAATAACGCTATGTTGTTTATATATATGTGTGTGTACATGGGGGATTAAATCATATTATCAATAAGTACAAAGCTAAAAACTTGAATGGCCAAATATATGTATACATAATAAAATACGTGCATACATATACATATGTGTGCTGTTTCTCAAAGCAAAACCATACAACAAGGTAGGTCCATATCTATAATAATGAAAGCAATAGTGGAATATTCAGAGCCAAAAAAAAAAAAAAAAAAAAGAAGCAATCATGGAATATGAAGAGAAAAAATAATTTGTTTTTCCGTTTTGGCAACATTTTCCCAACAATAGCATGTTGGATCTTCTAGGTTTAGTTTGCACAACTTTTGGTCAGAATACATGTACATAACCATTAGTCACATGACATTACTACCAAAATTGTGACCTTATTTGTTAGTTGAAAGACAACTGAAATTATGTATAATTACGCATCATTTATAATATTCCTACTACAAAATCTCAATGGACAGTCTGTTTATTAGTCATTCTGTTAGGTTTGGTGTCCTAAAAGCTGTGACATTGTATATATTGTTAATAAATAAATAAAGTGACATTTATAATTATTTTGGTTGCTTATATGTATAATGAATACTTTTATAGACATCAAGAAAATTCTATGATTATTTATGTGACTATAAATTTAGCATATAAGTGTTATATGCTTAGGGATTAAATCTATAGATAACAATCTAAATAATCCATTATAATTAATTAAAGTTTGAGATATTTAATTAAATATTACAAGTACTGTCAAATCTCATTTAGAATGAAATAGGTGGTATCTGGACTGTTAATGTAGAGACATTGGATATAATGAGATTATATAGGACTAGACCAGATAAATTATGAATCTCTAATAATCATCCGTTACAAATAGAGTATTCAAATTTATCACTATGATGATCATATATTTGACAGTCTTAATCCTGAGTATTTATTAGACTCCTATTTATGACATTATGTTTTTTGACTTACATGGTAAGAATTGTCTAAGCACAGATCATAACTTAGCATCTTAGAAACATAATGCAATAAATGGCTGGGAATAATATTATACAGATATAGAATCCATTTCTTTCTTATGGAAGTTAGAAAAATAGTTCTCTTGAGTGATAATTTGAGGTTTGAATAGTAGAGCTTTCGTTCATAATATGATTATGAATTAACTGTTCATTAGAGAATTATTGGAACTCAATGATAAAGATATAATAAGAGAAGTAAACAGAAATTGAACTTAATTCTTATTATGAACTATTTATGGAGGATTGACTTATATGTAATGATTATATCAATAGAATACTCGCTAATTTTCTTTGAGTAATTTTACTATAATCTCAAGAGTTCAGTTTTAGATTTTTAATGGAGTAACACTAAAACTAATAAATTTGGTACATTAATTAAAGAGTTTGATTAATTATCAAATTTATTGGAGCTTGGGTTATAGGTCCATACGTCTCCAATGTCACCTTTAAAACACTATATTGGATTTAATGCATATAATAAATTATACATATTTATTTTAGAATTATTGAATTTTGAATTAATTATTGCACACTTGAGATATTAATGTGATGTAGAAAAATATTTTCTGTGACATATAATATAATATGATTAATGTTGTCATATTTAACTGAGAATTAGTTAATTAATTAATTGATTATTTTTTAAAGTCTATTCTTAAATAAATTAGATTTATTTTTTGATTTTTAATATATATATTAGATTTTATTATTTATTAATATATATGTATTACATAAACAAACATTTGCGTTTTTTTTTTACTTTATATATATATTATATATATATATATAACGAACCACTCGTGATTCGTTTTTATTAAAAAAAAGTAAAAATGTAAACTTACGTTTACATAAACTAATTTTAATATATATATATATATATATAAATAATTTGAAAGAATCACAAACGTGATTATTAAACTAATAAAAGAAAAAAAAGGAAAGAAAAAAGGTAAGAATTATGTAAAATATATCATTTCCGTATATATCTGATATGGTGGTTATTTTAAATTTGTTTAATTGAAAAATTTCTAATAGCTCAGATATAAAAAGAGAGAGATAATAGTTATCTTAAGAGATTTTTTATTCACGTAACTTTTGCAGAATACTCAGAGAGAAAAACTTAAAGTTCTTCTCTAAAAAAAAAGGGTCTGCTATCTCATGTGTTGAGTACATAGCAGATTCAGAAAAGTGTGGGGAAAATTCATTCTTGTAGTTTGATGCTCACTCGTTTTTTTATTGGTGTGGAGGCTTGGATTGGAAGATCGTGATATCAAAGAGGAAAGCTAGGATACCCTGATAGTCGTCAAAAAGGTTAGTAAAATTCCTAAAGCTTTCTATTATTAAAATTATAGAGCTATTCCTGATGAACAAATTTTTTTTTTAAAGTTTTTGTTTGTCAATGATCCATTCTTTTTGCTACGTTTCATATTTTAATTCTAACAAATGGCATTAGAGCGGGTTATAGCATATATAATTTTAATCAAACATGATTTTATTTTGATAATATTATGTGTTTGATGCATGTTTGTGGGCACTTTACATCTTTGCAATTATTTTGTTCATGTGATGAATGTGTATAATTTTATGAATGGATTTTTGGTAGTTAATTATATGGTCCTTTTGGATTGATAATTTTATTTTCAGTTTGATTAGATCAATCTGTGTGAGCTCATAAAGAGGCTTAGGCTTTTTGTAATTTAATGTTATTATTATTATTATTATTTTATTTTATTTTATTTTCTTTCCCACTTACCAAGTATTGCAACGTGGCTCCTTGAGTTGTCTTCAAAAGGTGCAGCTGTAATGCACTTATTTGGTTTAAGAGTTATTAATTAAAAAAACAAAGGGGGCATTACATATGCACCGTAACATGCAACTCAGAGGGCAACATTTTTTTTTACTTTTCTCATTCGCAGCACGTGGAGTGATGAAGAAAAAGAAGTCCTTTGGGTTATTTGGCCTAGTTGAGAACTTTAGGCCTATCAAATTTCAAAAGTAACCCAACAGATTGTTGCACAGTAAACCACCCGATGAAGACTGCAAAATTGGAGTAGGGAATTATGTATAACTTACAAGAAGACCTTTGTAATTTTTTTTCTTTTTTTTTATGGGTTGTAATTTTAATTATGCAAAAGGAGCTGGTAAAAAATCTATTGTTTATTTTCATGCATTATTGTCATGTGATGATTGTGATAACATGTTTATGCATTATAACATGTCATCTAAGAAAGTGCCGTTTTATAGTTATTGTAACATAACACTTACATATATTTTTTTATAAAGGTGTTTATAAAATAATTTAATATGTGTTAGAATTAATTTAATGAGATTAAATCAATTGGGTTGGTTTTATATGATCTTAATTTATTAATTAGCTGAATAAAATGAGTTTAGTTTTAATAGTTAAGACATGGTAAAATTCACATTAGTTCTAAGTTATTTAATTTTAAATTGTTTAATGTTGGGTAGCTTAGATAATTCATAATAAATTTATATATATATTTTTTAGAAAACCAGGTAATTTATTTAAGTATAAGTAGAATGGGATTCTATTAACACATAATATAACCTAGTAATTAAAAATTGTTTGTATTTACTAGAGTTATGAAACATATGATGTTTTATATGATAAAATACATCTTTTAAAATAATGAGTGGGAGAAGGTAATATGATAATATAACTTGCGGTCTCCACTATTAGCACAACACCGTGAGAGTGGCACCTTGCGACGTTTTGATTTCGTCCTCCGTACGGAGGGTGTCCATTTTAATCAATAACAAGGTTGGCTTCTAAGAGATAGGATTCTACAATGTATTTCAAAATTGACCTACCCTACGGTGGCAATTTTGAGTTAAGTTGTTAAAATTTAAAATAGTGGGTCGCACTCATAAGGATATAATTAAATTGTTAATTATATCTTAACTAAATATAAATGGTTATTAATTGTAACACCCCGAAGTTAATTAAATAGTATTAAGAGTGTTAAATGGTGAATTAGTGTGCCATGATGAGTGTTTTAAACTTAATTTGATTATTTTGTGAAAATTAAGAAACTTTGTGTTAATTTACTCTTTTAGTGATTTTTAATTATTCTAAATTGTTTTTGATTGTTAATTTAAGTTTTAATAAAACAATTTGATTTGAAAACAGTGTGTAGTTGCTCACAGCTATGTGCAACTACTTTTCTCTCTCTTCTTCTATTTATTTCACTTTCTCTCTCTTTCCTCTCATTTTCTTTCGCTCATTCTCTCTCTTCTCTTCCTCTCTCGGGTTCTCTCGTTCTCTCTCTCAATCTCTCAAAATTTTTGAAACAAATTTCATTTTCAAGCTTC
>CAMOHE010044406.1:0-87087 GCA_946598075.1 Artocarpus hirsutus | reverse complement strand
CAACGTAATTGGCAGAATTGTCTCTATTGGGACAATTAACGTTATGAAAAATACTTGTTTAGGATGATCTTATACTTTACAAATGCTTTGATTTTTGTTCCAATCTCTTTTACATTATCTTGCCAAATACAATTGTACCTAGAAGTATAAACCTTTGTGTTTTTCTTTTTTGGCTTTTCACCATGAAAAGAAAAGAGAAATTTTCAAAAAGGTAATAAAAACAATTCTATTGAGATATCTAGGGAAGATGCCACTAAAAAACTCAATAGATTAAACTTTACAACACCTTAAAAAAGTTTAAATAAAATTATTTTGTTAAACAATCATAACCTGTTGATCAACAAGCATTTCAATAAAAAAACCATACAACTTAATTAACATAAATTATAAAGCTTAAGGGTATATTTTTATATTCTATATATTACATGATATGCTTAAGGGTATATTTTTATATTCTATATATTGCATGATATGGCTGTAACATTTTTTATAAATATTTTTTTATTGTGACATAAATTAATTTAAGCTTAAAATTTATGGCATTTTTATAAAGATGGAGTCTTATTCGCTGGTACAAGTCCAAATCGGGTTGGTTTTCATACCTTGTTATCTAATTTTCAAAAAGGGAAAATCGTATATGGGCTTTGGAAAGTGTGAAAACTGAAAAAGAAAAAAAAAAGTTTCAAAATAACAACGTGAGAATTAATGGCCTATTTAAGAGCATTGGCCGGACCTAATAAATTAAAACATTATAGCATATAAAAATGTTATATGTAGCTTATTTTTTTTAATATTATAATATATAATAATTTTATAATATAGTAATAAAAAGTTTTGGTTAAAATTGACAATATCAAACAATCTGGAGAAAAACATGGTGCACTACTCTAGGTAATTTCTGGAAGCAAAAAAAAAACAAAAACAAAAAAACAAAAATTGACTTCAATTATTGTTGAATGACAGTGACGTTGTATGCATCGTGGAGAACCTCATCTATTCATCTTTATTTCTTTGATGCTTCAAGACTCCGTGGCATAATATATAAGGGCCTTTACAAATTCTCAAAATACCTTTACACTCTCCCCTTCACTCGGATAAGATCAACTGGCTTAGAGACACCCAAAAAAAAAAAAATCCTATTATGTTTACTGCCCAAAAAAGAGAGAAAAAAAGGAAATCCTATGACGTGAAAAGAAATAAAAACTGAGCAAAACGTGACAACATGAGTAAGTTGAGATGGATAATTCCAAAGTTGCCACCTGATTTTAGTACCATTGACATTACTCGACTGATGAATAAATATTTTCCTAATTTTGTTAAATTTGTTATTTGAAATTTTGTCCCACAATGTTAACTTGAAACTGAGGGTTTTTTTTTTTTTTTTTTTTTAACTCATGGTTTTCATGGAAGAAAATACTAAAACACCAAACATCATAAAGTTGAAGCATCAAGGTCAATAAGGGGCTTTTACTCGTTGCTTTTAATTTCAAACTATCAATTCTTGGCCACTTAGCCACATTATTTCCTCCACTAGTTTTGTCAAGGGACCTTTTTAATTTTGCTTTAAGAAGATTATAATGGTCTTTTTAAGAAAGAGGAGCCCAATCTCCTCAATCATAAATGTGGTCGTTGGCCTAGCATGGGGACTTTTTACATGTATTTAGAGAGCGACACTAACGTGGTTAATCGCTTGTGGGACTAATTATTTACGATGGTAACTTGTTAAAATTATTAGCAATAAAAAACATATAATACATGTTTTGAATATAAAAAAAAATTGTTCTAAGGTAAAGTATATGAAATAATGGAAAATGAATATGCTTTTCAATGCATTAGGTTGTTTTTATTGGACAAAAAAATCCTCACTCCCAAATTTAACTTCATTTTTGTAAATTGGCCACGAATAAATTAGACACGGGCCACTTATAATATATAGTTATGTATTTAATTCACTCTTTTGTTGGTAACTTGAAAGACACTTCTCAAAAAATAAACCGACCATTTTACTTTTGTTTTTGCAACTTACTGCTGGTATATATGTTAGAGAATAAAAAAGTAGAATAAAAAGGCAAATTTTTCGGTCCACACAAGTAACCTACCTATGCGTATCTATCTTTCAATCATCAAATATATAGAAAAGATATGAAATGTGAATGATGTTAGAAAAAATGGTTAATAACCATTTTGCGGAGCCATTTTGAGGCATAATTTTGAGTGGGACTCACTTTATAAAAATGATGGGTCTTGGCGGATTTGCGTTCTTCGTTGCGAGAAGATTGAAATCATATATTTATATACTTAAAATGGTAATCGGGTGAATGAGAAATTGATGCTCAAAGTGTGCATATTGATATTTGAATTTGTTGAAAAAAAGGCCTAAATGTGGAGTCTCACATCGGTTAAGCTTTAAAACTTGACATCCTTTGACATGTATAAGTACTAGGAAAGTCCCACGTTGGTTAGGCATAGAAGTTTGATATCCCCTGACGTGTATAAGTACAAGGGACTTTCTCCACTTCTAGACACACAAAAAAAATTACACACAAAAAAAATAGTTTTCTTTTCTCTTGTTTTTCGAGTTTTTGTTCTCTTCTTCTCAAGTCTTTCTTTTGAGTCGGTTTTGACAGACGCTATTCAAGTTCGTCGGAGGCGGTGTTCGAGTGTGCATAGACCATCATCGATTGTCATTGTATCCTGGGAGACAGACGTCCATTGAATCCTCATGTACAACTAGAGAGGGCGAATCTATTTTGAGGGCGAATCTGTCCATCGAATCCTCATGTACAACTAGAGAGGGCGAATCTATATTTGAGGGCGAATCTGTTTTAAGGAAAGTGTGAGCTACACGTGCCTCGACTATCATTGGTTCCTATTCGGTTTCAATTCTTTTGTAATATTTTATTCCTACTTTCATAATAATATTCCTTCTACTATTTATGTTCTTTTATATTGCACTTGTTTGTTGTTTATCTCCATAAATATTTCTAACAATCTTAAAACAGACTCTAGCTTTCATTTGACGACAAATAGGTTCATTGGATAATAACTATAAACATCTTATATTTAAAATAATAATAATAATAAAAAAGGGTGAATTTATCTTGGGTATAAATTCTAAGACTTAGATTCTGGTATTTTCAGACATGGCTGATAACATAAACGTTGTTCCAACCGAGAATGTTCCAACTGGGAGCACTTTCGAGACACCGATGCCGTCTCCTCGGGTTCATGCCTCGACCTCAACACAGCCCTTGTCGGTTTCAGTTCCTGTGAACCATAATGAGAAACCTGAGAAATTCAATGGTCTGAATTTCAAGACTTGGCAACAAAAGATGTTGTTCTATTTGACAACACTGAATTTTGCGAGATTCTTGAAAGAGGATCCTCCTACTGTTAGAGAGGACGAAGCAGATGTTTAGACTTTGCTTGCTATTGAAGCATGGAAGCATTCTGACTTCTTGTGCAAGAATTATATTCTAAATGGCCTGACTGATGCACTTTATAATGTGTACAGTCCGAAGAAAACGACCAAAGAAGTATGGGAATCTTTGGACCATAAATACAAAACAGAAGATGCTGGTGTAAAAAAGTTCATAGTTGGATGGTTCATGAACTATAGAATGGTGGATTCCAAGACTGTAATTAGTCAAGTTTAAGAACTATAATTACTCATTCATGAAATTCATGCAAAAGGAATGGTAATTAGTGAGTCTTTCTAGGTAGCTGCAATTATAGAGATGCTGCCCCCTGCGTGGAATGACTTCAAGAACTATCTGAAGCATAAGCGTAAGGAGATGAGCGTTGAAGATCTTATTGTTCAACTTCGTATTGAGGAAGACAATCATGGATCTGAGAAAAAGCTCTCTAGCAAGTCTGTTGCCAAAACAAATGTGGTGGAGCATGATAAAAGCTCCAAGAATAAGAAGAACAAGTCAGGGTCCAAGTTGGGACCTAAGGGTAGAATTTCGAAGAAGCAGAAATTCCAAGGGAAGTGTTTCAATTATGATAAGGTGGGTCACAAGTTAGCAGATTGTAGGCTGCCAAAGAGGAACAAGAAGAAAGAGGCCAATGTGATGGACACTATCACACAAGAAGTGTCAGACATCAGTCTTTCTACTGTAGTCTCTGAAGTCAACATGGTGGACTCTAACCCGAAGGAGTGGTGGCTGGACACTGGGGCTACACGCCATGTTTGCTATGATAAAGCTGACTTTGCCGAACTCATGCTGTCAGATTCTGAGGAGAAGCTGTATATAGGCAATTCAGCTACATCTGATATCAAGGGCCAAGGGATCGTATTTCTGAAAATGACATCAGGCAAGGAAGTCAAGCTGCAAAATGTGTTGTATGTGCCTAATATCCGAAAGAATCTCATTTCGAAAATTTTGCTGAGTTCACATGGCTTCAAAATGGTTTTTAAAGCTAATAAAATAGTTTTTTCTAAACATGGGGTGTATGTGGGAAAGGGATATGTGAAAAATGGAATGTGAAAAATGAATGTAATAGCTGTTAAGCCCAATTCCATCAATAAGAATAAAAAGTCTTCCGCTTGTATGCTTGAGTCTTCTAATTTATGGTATGGTAGACTAGGTCATGTTAATTATAATACTTTGTATATATTAATTAACTTGGATCACATACCCACATTTGATATCAATCCCAAACATAAATGTGAAATATGTGTAGAGGCAAAGCTAACGAGATCTTCGTTTCAAACAATTGAGAGAAATACTGAGCCATTTGATTTGATACATAGCGATGTTTGTGACTTAAAATTTGTTCAAACTAGAGGTGGGAACAAATATTTTGTTACTTTCATAGATGATAGCACAAAATATTGCTATGTATATTTGCTTAGAAGCAAAGATGAGGTTATAGAAAAGTTTGCTCTTTATAAGCAAGAAGTTGAAAACTAACTTAATAAGAAAATTAAAATGATAAGAAGTGACAGTGGTGGTAAATATGTTGAACCATTTAGTCAATTTTGTGTACAACATGGTATTATTCTTGAGGTTACACCACCCTATTCACCTCAGTCAAATAGTGTAGCTGAACGCAAAAATCATACCTTAAAGGATATGATGAATGCGATGTTGATAAGTTCTGGATTGTCACAGAACATGTAGGGGGAAGCCATTTTGTCAACTAATTACCTTTTAAATAAGGTACCTTGGACGAAAGAAAACAAGACCCTTTATGAATTGTGAAAAGGTAGAAAGCCTTCTTATAAATACTTGAGAGTATGGGGGTGTCTTGCAAAGGTAATGGTACCTACACCTAAAAAGATGAGAATATGTCCTAAAACGGTTGATTGCATCTTTATTGGTTATGCCCACAACAGTAGTGCTTATTGGTTCCTCGTGTATGAATCTAAAAACCCTGAGATTTACAAGAACACTATAATGGAGTCTAGAAATGCATCGTTTTTTGAACATGTATTTCCTTTTAAATCCAAAGAGGATGGTCCAAGTTCATCTAAACAACCGATTGAGACTATTGAAGAAAATAATCAGGATCAACTAGAAGTTGAAACTGAAAAAGAAGAGGAAGAGCCTAGACGTAGCAAAAGGGAAAGGACAGAAAAGTCATTTGGACCAGATTTTCTGACCTATAAGCTAGAGGCTGAACCTCAAACTTTCAAAGAAGCTATAAGCTCATCTGAGGGTCCTTTATGGAAAGAAGCTATAAAGAGTGAAATTGATTCCATCATACAGAATCATACTTGGTAATTAGTGGACCTTATTCCAGGAAGTAAACCACTAGGTCCTGAGTGGATTTTCAAACGGAAAATGAAAGTAGATGGAACAATTGACAAGTATAAGGCTAGACTTGTTATAAAAGGTTATAGACAAAAGGAAGGCTTTCATTATTTTGATACGTATTCTCCCGTGACAAGAATAACCTCCATTAGAATGATTTTGGCAATTACTGCTTTACGGAATCTTGAAGTACATCAGATGGATATAAAGACTGCTTTTCTTAATGGAGATCTTGAAGAGGAAATATATATGGAACAACCTGAGGGTTTTATTGCTCCAGGACAAGAAAAGAAAGTCTGTAAGTTGGTGAAGTCTTTGTATGGGCTTAAACAAGCACCAAAGCAATGGCATGAGAAATTTGATAGTGTAATGATGTCAAATGGTTTCAAAATTAATGAGTGTGACAAATGTGTTTATGCCAAAAGTACAAACGATGGATATGTCATTTTCTATCTATATGTAGATGACATGCTAATCGTGGGTAGCAATGATTGGATGATCAAATCTACCAAGGATATATTGAACTCTAGGTTCGACACGAAAGACATGGGACCTGCTGATATGGTTTTAGGAATCAAAATCAAAAGGTCGCCTAATGGACTCATTTTGAGTCAGTCACACTATGTGGACAAGATACTTGACAAATTTAGTAAAAATGACACTAGCATGGCCAGAACACCAATTGATATTAGTCAACATCTGTCCAAAAATAGAGGAAAAAGTATATCCCAGGTGGAATATGCTAGAGTGATAGGCAGTTTAATGTACTTAATGAGTTGTACAAGACTAGATATTGCCTACGCTGTTAGTACTCTGAGTAGATTCATGAATAATCCAGGAGATAACCACTAGAAAGCAATTGTTAGAGTACTCAGATACTTACAATATACTCGTGATTATGGGCTACATTATACAAGAGATCATGTTGTTCTTGAAGGGTATTCTGACGCAAGTTGGATATCTGATATACAGGATTCTAAAGCTACAAATGGATATGTATTCACTTTGGAAGGCGCAGCAGTTTCATGGAAGTCCTCAAAGTAGATAGTAATAACCAGATCCACTATAGAATCTGAATTTGTAGCCTTATATAAAAGTGGTGAAGAGGCTGAATGGCTAAGACATTTCTTGGAGGATATTCTTGAATGGCTTAAACCTGTGCCTGCAATATGCATACATTGTGATAATCAATCTGCTATCAGCAAGGCACAAAATGTGATGTACAATGGTAAGTCAAGACATATACGTCGTCGACATAATATCGTTAGACAATTGATCTCGACTGGAGTCATGACAATAGACTATGTAAGGTCTAAAGAGAATATTACGGATCCGTTAACTAAAGGAATGAATAGAGATCAAGTTGAGAAAACTTCAAGAGGAATGGGACTAAAGCCCATAAAAGAATAGGTTGAAACAGTGAAAACCCAACCTTGTTGACTGGAGATCCCAAGATCTAGGTTCAATGGGATAACTAAACTGAATAGACCGAGTAGGATCACTATAGGGGTTACCCAAACCATTCCTATAATAAAAACAGTAATACCGGTTGGGAAAGGTTAAGTAGTTTGCTTTTAATAATTCTTATGCATCGAATATGATGGGAATTCGAGCGCGGTAGTGTGGGTTACTCTTAAAGTAAGAAATCACCTATGTGAGAGAGAAGTGGGGCCGCTTCAAAGGAGAATAGTTAGGGCTCAATTCTTTAGAAACTCTTACAGAACCAGGGAGATGTTCATGGCCAAAATGAACATAACCATTTGAACTGAAACTGTGTCAGGAAAATACCTGTGTGAGGTATGTTATCGTTTACACAAACGACAGAATAGTTCAAGGACATCGCGTCTACTAGTCAGCCAGTAAAGTAAGCATACTTTCACAAGAGAAGGTTCAACGGTTAAAGCCTACCTATCCTATGTAGGTATTAACCGTAGAACTCTATCACCATATAGTGTCTTTGTTTTCTCTTATCGTCAATCAATTTCATTCATGTGGGGGGATTGTTAGAAAAAATGGTTAATAACCATTTTGCGGAGCCATTTTGAGGCATAATTTTGAGTGGGACTCACTTTATAAAAATGATGGGTCTTGGCGGACTTGCGTTCTTCGTTGCGAGAAGATCGAAATCATATATTTATATGCTCAAAATGGTAATCGGGTGAATGAGAAATTGATGCTCAAAGTGTGCCCTTTGACATTTGAATTTGTTGAAAAAAAGGCCTAAATGTGGAGTCCTACATCGGTTAAGCATTAAAACTTGACATCTCCTGACATGTATAAGTACTAGGAAAGTCTCACATCGGCTAGGCACAGAAGTTTGATATCCCCTGACGTCTATAAGTACAAGGGACTTTCTCTACTTCTAGACACAAAAAAAAAAAAAAGTTTTTTTTTCTCTTGTTTTTTGAGTTTTTGTTCTCTTCCTCTCAAGTCTTTCTTTTGAGTCGGTCTTGGCGAGTCGTCGGTTTTGGTGATAGAGAAAGACACTATTCAAGTTCGTCGAAGGCGGTGTTTGAGTGTGCATAGACCATCGTCGGTTGTCGTTGTATCCTGGGAGACAGACGTCCATCGAATCCTAGTGTACAACTAGAGAGGGCGAATCTGTTTTAAGGAAAGGGTGAGCTACACGTGCCTCGACTATCATTGGTTCCTATTCGGTTTAAATTCTTTTGTAATATTTTATTCCTACTTTCATAATAATATTTCTCTACTATTTCTACTCTTTTATATTGCACTTGTTTATTGTTTATCTCTATATATATTTATAACAAATAATGGAGAGGATTATAAGAATCCTTCATATTGTTTGATATGAGAGAGAGTCTAGATGGATGTTAGTTAATTATTTTACTAATTATTATATTGTCTATTTGTATAATTTGTTAATGAATTATTTAGAGGGTAAACTGGACTTTAGAAATTTAAAGGCGATGGATTGTTTGAATCATTCCATGAGTATAAGGACCCAATTTGGTGGATTTGGAGGAAGACCATACCCCTTCACCTCTCCTGTCTCCTTTCCTCTCCCAACCAAACAATAGATAATGCCTTTTTCTCCATCTTTTTCTGTCCCTCCCTCCAACCAAACAAAGTATTAGTATTGCTTCCCAAATCTTTGCGTTGCATAAAGTGAAAAGGCAGCCCCTCTATTGTGTCATTGGTTCTGCTCCTTTTTGCTTGTGGTGGTCAGATTAGCTTTGGTTGGTTTTTTCGTGCCGAGACCTAGTTTCCATTTAGTGATAGATGTTGGTTTTTTAATGAAGCCATTGTTTCTGCCTTGTGGGTGCTTATGCTATTATGTTGTGTTTTTGGATTGTAAAAAACCACCTCTTGAGATTTTGTGTAAATCGGTCATATTTGTTTCTAGATGAAGTTTGTGTTCCTCTATAGTTGTCTCCAGGAGGTGCTAACATAGTCTTAGTGCTACAAAGTTTTGGTCTTCAATTAATGAGATGTTTCTATCGATCATGAAGGCTATGTGAAAAAGAGCTTTACATATACTTGAACATAGTATGTCGAGATACTTTTCTGTTATCGCTCCTTAAATATATCTATTTTTTATTGTTCGTCGTCAGAACACTGATGGATTCGATCTTAACAGTAGTTATGTCTTGTGTATTGTTGCGTCATTCATTATCGTTGTGGTCTGTGCTGCTCTTTCTAAGTTGATTATAATGGATTTTCCCTTTAAAAAAAATCTGAAAAAAAAACCCCAAAAAAAAGGATGCCCTTAATCCCAACCTTCCAAAAATCGTGTTTCTCTACTGACCTCTATTGGCGTGACTAAAACGTGGCCCAATCCACATGCTCCTACCTCCGCAAATCAAGCGAGAGTGACGTTTCGGCATCCAAATTCCACATCGGTTAGCATCCAAAAACAAGTGAGCCCGCTTTTCTAACCAATCACTTCTCGGCACGCAAGTAGATAAACCTTTAGCAAACCAACCACACGAGGCAGAGTTCCCACACATGGACCCCACATGAACTAGACGTATGTACACTGGACAGCTGCCTTTTGTCGTTGCTCATAATTATTGTCTTTTTTCATTCCAAACCCCCTATTTTCTTTTCCTTTTTGTTTTCTTCCCGGAGAAATACCGCTATTCACTTGAAAGGACTCCAATTACCAATTTACCATCTCCAAGGACGTTTGGTTAAAAGTAGTTTAATTATAAACTCAATTATTAATAATATAAAATTTTTATGTATTATAATAAAAAATTATTATAATATAAAATTTTAATTTATTACAGTAAAAAAATTTCTATTAATAATCTTCACCGCCAGCGAAACATCACAGGCAATAAGTAAAAATTTCGCTATCTATATATTACAAAATAATTTAGGTAAATTATCTATTTATTTTTCAATTTATGGTCCATTGCTGTTTATTATTATTCCTTCCTTCACTCTCTGCTTCCTCGTCGTCTCTCTCTCTTCGCTCTTCCTCTTCGCTCCTCTTTCAGATCGAAAACAAGGTGCGTTTTTCAGATCGATTCAAATTTCTTCGTCTCTCAATCACGATTCCTTTTCATTTGATTTCGATTTGAATTTCTCTGATCGACGAACTCTCTGATCGAAGAGCTGGGTTTCGCAAGATTTGTGCCTTGTTTTATTGATCTAAACTTCTGCTTTTTGGGAAGTCAAAGTCGATTTTTTCTTCTTCAAAGTGTATTATGATCACTTGATTTTGAATTTTACTGATTATCGGAGATTTGGATTTTGTTTTCTGGTTTTTGATTTTGGGGAAATGTTTGGTTGTCGAGAAAATTGTGTGCGAGTCTTACTGTGAAATGGAAAGTTATAGATTTGATTGATCTGTTTAGGAAGTTTGTGAGTTTACTTCAAGTGTTTGGACAAGCTGAGATGATTAGAGTATGCGTTTTTCGCTTTCCTGGCGGTTTGCTTCATTTTTGAAGTTCGAATGAATTTACTTCAAGCCAATTTTTTGTATTCGTATATTCCTAAATCGATATTGTTGGATTGTTTTGCTGAGAAAAGTTTTATTTGTGTGATCTGAATCTTCTATGGATTGGTTTAAGTGGTTTGACATTTATGTTTGGAGTGCTAGGGATTGTTGTCTGATAAACCGGTTCCAAACAGTTTGGAGTTACTGTATGTATTCTGTATGACATCTATTAGTTCTATCTAATAAATTAGTAGTTTTTGTAGGATTTATCAGTGAAGCAGAGAAATGGGTTTTGCACAAAACAACCATGACCTGGACGAGGGAAATTTGGAGGTCGGCATGGGTAAGTTGAACTTTCATCCACTTTATCTATGGATCATAGTTAAAACTTTTGTGATTTAATGATGAATTATCGCCACGTGTTTATATACCAAAAAAAAAAGAAAAGAAAAAAAAAGCACATTTATTGAGTTAAGCTTTGCTAGTAGATCGATGTTCATAATTTTTATATCCTTTCGCTTCGCAGAATACAGAACGGTCTCCGGTGTTGCTGGCCCCTTGGTTATCCTTGAAAAAGTTAAGGTATGAAATTCGGCCCTCTCTCATGCATCCATTGCTACATTTGGATGCTTGTTACTCTTCTCAATCATTTTCATAATGGTTTCCTTTCAGAATCTGAAGACTGGTGCATTGTTTTTAATTGTTTCAGGGACCAAAATATCAGGAGATTGTTAACATTCGTTTGGGAGACGGAACAACTAGACGTGGCCAAGTCCTTGAAGTCGATGGTGAAAAAGCTGTTGTTCAGGTATTGCTGTTGAACATTCTTCCTTTTGTCATATTCTTGGATGGGTAAATAATCACTAAATTGGGATAACTTTGATATTCTTATTGTCAAACCATGTGAATTTGTTCTGAAGACCAATCAATTTAAAGGAAATATGTTTCAGTTAACCATGTGATCAATTGCACCATTTAGTTTTTCCTTGCTTTGTTGTTACGATATTGTCAACACTGAATGCATTTTTTTCTCCTTTCAGGTTTTTGAAGGAACATCTGGAATTGACAATAAATTTACCACAGTGCAATTTACTGGGGAGGTATAAAAACCTATTCTTGTATTATATTGAATTGGCAATCGAGGATAACAAGTACCTCATTATAATCTTTTAGCCTGTTTATCATCTTTCTTAGAGAATATTTGATCCCCTTTTGCCCGGGCCATGTTTTTCAGGTTTTAAAAACTCCAGTCTCATTGGACATGCTTGGACGCATTTTTAATGGTTCTGGAAAACCAATTGATAATGGCCCTCCTATTTTGCCCGAGGCTTACTTGGATATATCTGGTGAGTTGTCAGTGTGAGCACCATATAGATAAACAAGATATATGTGACCTTACGCCATATTTTAACATCTTTCACTTTGTTATTTGTCATCTCCTAGGGAGTTCTATCAATCCTAGTGAGAGAACATATCCTGAAGAAATGATTCAGACGGGGATTTCTACCATCGATGTGATGAACTCCATTGCTAGGGGACAAAAGATCCCACTTTTCTCTGCTGCTGGTCTTCCCCATAATGAAATTGCTGCTCAGATTTGTCGTCAGGCTGGTTTAGTTAAGCGGCTGGAGAAATCTGACAATCTTCTTGAGGTATAGTTGGGAATTTAATTTAAAAGTTCATAACCATTTTAAAATATGCAGGATATTTGTTGGTCTCTTTCAGTAATATACCTTGAAAAGTAAATATGCTTTTCGATTACTTAAGTACTATATTATACATGTATTAGATATTACAATAATAAATGTGGCCATATTCTGTCCAAAATGATTCCACACCTAATGATGGTACTTATGAATAGACCTATTTCTGAAATTGCACTATAGGCAGTTAGCAGGAACCCAATAATTGGTGTGTGGTGCACTGCACCATCCTAGTTTGTTGATGTGTTATCTATTAGGCAATTACTGTAACACTCTGAATTAACAGGATCACGAAGAGGACAACTTTGCCATTGTTTTTGCCGCTATGGGTGTCAACATGGAGACAGCACAATTTTTTAAACGTGATTTTGAGGAGAATGGCTCAATGGAGAGAGTGACGCTTTTCTTGAATCTGGTAAACTGTGAAACCAACTTATAAGAAAGTTTCTAACGTTTCTGTTCACAAGTATTGGAGTTTCATTCAACCTATGCTGGATTATGTTGCTTATTGATCACACGCTGTACAAATGTGATTGATCCTAAGCCATGTTCTCCATCATGATCTTCTACAGGCAAATGACCCTACAATTGAACGTATTATCACACCTCGTATTGCTCTTACAACTGCGGAGTATTTGGCATATGAATGTGGGAAGCACGTTCTTGTTATCCTTACAGATATGAGTTCTTATGCTGATGCTCTTCGTGAGGTAATGTAAACATCATTTGTTTTGGATGTGGCTGTTGTATGTACGGAGTGTGGGAAACAATAAAATGAATGAATTTTACGTAACAGTTTTCAAAGAATATAATATCAGTATCCACAAAGTGCTCAAAGCTTCTAGGAGCTGCGATAACAAGGACAAACTCGGAGCTTTGCTTTTCTTGATAGTGTCCCTCTTTGAGTGTTGAGAACACCATATGACAGTTTCTGTGACACAAAATATTGATTGCTACTGCAGGTATCTGCTGCTAGGGAAGAAGTGCCAGGTAGGCGTGGGTATCCTGGGTATATGTATACCGATCTTGCGACAATCTATGAGCGTGCAGGACGAATTGAAGGACGAAAAGGTTCCATCACACAGATTCCGATCTTGACTATGCCAAATGATGGTATGCAATCTCATACCAAATCTAATATCTCAAGCGTAATTAAATTTTGTTTTGTGGTCATACATTGGCTGAGGTTAATACCTTATTTGGTTAGATATTACGCATCCCACTCCCGATCTCACTGGATATATTACCGAGGGGCAGATATATATTGACAGGCAACTCCACAACAGACAGGCAAGTTTATTAAATGCTTACATGTTCGAAATTATGCAAGTGTCTGTCTTGTAAATTATTGACACATCAGGAACAAAACTGCAGAAAATACGTGCTAACTCATATTTATTTTTAAGTCATGTGACTCGTCAAACTTTACCTGGTTTGTCATTATAATTGATTCCTAATTAGTTTTTATTTGCGTGTCAAATTTCATGGTAGTGCTTGTGATTTGTATAGAATCCTGGTATATGGTATTAGGTTCAAGTCGACGACAAATATTTTTCGTATCTAATCATTGATTTCTTTGAATCGAGCAGATATACCCGCCAATTAACGTCTTGCCATCCCTATCTCGTCTGATGAAGGTAAATATCATTTTTGCGTGACTCTATTTATATTAAGAGATCATTTTGATAGAATGAAAGATTACGTACAAGTACTAACTTCTCGTAATAACTGCAGAGTGCCATTGGTGAGGGAATGACCCGCAGAGATCATGCTGATGTATCCAACCAGGTTTGTGGATTAGTGATAGCCATAGTATTGCACTTTTAGCTCCAAACTCTTCATTTAAAGCATATAATGCTTCTTATCATGTATTTCAGCTATATGCAAACTATGCTATTGGTAAGGATGTCCAGGCAATGAAAGCCGTGGTGGGAGAAGAAGCACTTTCATCCGAGGACTTGGTATCTTTCATTTCCCGTTTTCTCCTTCTACCTCCTTGCTTTCAAAAACGGCCTTAAAAGTGCGTTACTGACGTTAACTCTTGTGATTCATAATACAGTTATACCTGGAGTTCTTGGACAAATTTGAGAGGAAGTTTGTGACCCAAGGAGCCTATGACACAAGGAACATCTTCCAGTCGCTTGATTTAGCTTGGACACTGCTTCGCATATTCCCCCGAGAGCTTCTCCACCGTATTCCTGCAAAGACACTTGACCAGTACTACAGCCGAGATGCAGCCAACTGATGGACTAAAATCGTGAAATATACCCAATTCTGCTTCCTGATTAGCTGCGGATGAGCTCTGCGAATTATTTATTAATTTGTTTTCCATTAGTAGAATTCCCCCTATGTTATTCGGTACAAATAATAAGAGGCCGTGATCCAGTTGAGTCTCCAAAAGCTTGTCGGCTAGTCGAACTGACACCAAGATTCTTTGTGCGAGGACATTTTAGATGCTGTAATTCTTGTATTATCTATTCCCGTCCGTTTGTGTCAACCCCCAGTTTGGTTTTGGGTATGGCTTTCTTAAATGTTTCCGTGGAGTTTCAGGAACTTTTGATGGGATTTGTAGAGCCTTGTTGCCATATATGCCGCCCCTTTGATCATATTATTTATATCTTGTAATTTGAGACATTTTGGTTTCTTCATATTGTCGGGAGAAAGTATTACTTTTAGGCTTCCTAGTGTTTTCACACTCCAGGATCGTTACGTCTTAATAAATGTTTGATGCACAAGATCTTTTGGTTTTGATCTTTAAATGTACTCTCGTTTAAAATGCTTTTTTGATGACACGTGAATCCGACTCCTAGAGAGGTAAACATGGGGAGAGGAATGAGGAATTTAGCTCCTCATCCTATTTGTTTCATAAAAATTTTAGTTCGGTAACAGTTAAGATATCCTTTTGTTAGTATTTTCTTTGAACCCACGTAACGTGAAAAACGCTTGTCATGACGAAGTCCCGATCTTTGCTTCATGAGAAGGTGCACATGTTTAGCACAAGATAAACTGTCTACCGTTAGGGCTGTTCATCAGTTGGTTTGTATTGGTTTCTGGTCAGGCGGGTTTCAAAATGTGAAACCGAAAACTGACTGAGTAATCAGATGGTTGGGATTCGAGCAACTGTTTAGTGGCGGTCGGTTTCGGTTTTTAATTTGAGTAACCAGTCAAGATACTAAAATAATCAGACAGGATACTAAAATTTTCATTTTCCAATCTTATGTATTGTTCGATATGATCTTATCTGATTTTAAACGGTTCACAAATACAAAATTAACCTAACTGTAGCCATTGGAGGGAGGAATCAGAGAGCATGAAATCTGAACACAAAAATCATCCATGTCATCCAAGTAATAAAGGAAAACTTGAACGGACTTTTTAGCTGAATACATTCTAGCCATAATCACCAAGTACATTCTAGCTTAAGGAAATACTAACAAGTTGCCTTCAATTTCATCAATAACAAACTGCACTGATGCACTTAAAAATTCAAAGAAATATGGCCAAACTTCTACAAGTTTTGCAGAAAAATAATATAGATATCAATACAAAATACCAGTTCAAAACTCAATCACTAAGGACATTCTAGTCGTAATCACACATCTTTCCTTCTGTTTACACATAAATTTGTACAATTCCATCTCCAATCTTTTCACTGCAAAATTTAATAGTAAAATACACCCATTCGTTAGCAGCTAAGCAAAGTATGATTCTCCACTACATCAAACTTACAGTTTGTTTATCACATGGGTTTCAAGACTTTACTGATGATCACAACTATAAGTCACTGACAAATTCTTAGGAGATATATATATGTTTATGTATATATGTATGTATGTATATACATACACTGCTTCGTCAAAGAATTGCATAATATACAAATTTGAAACTCACGGCAGAAATGGAATGATGGGTCGATTACTTCCGAAAACCGACTGTCAGTTTCACACGATGAGTTGGTTTTTGAACCAATATGGTCTGTTTTATCTCAAAACATATTGTTTTTTCAATTTTTTGGGTCAGTTTGATGGTTTAAATTTTTCCCTTTTTTTGACCAGCCCTAACCACCATAGCCCCCGTAGATGCCTTACGAGTTGCGAAAGGGGATTTTTTTTTAAAAAAAAAGATAATATTAAAAATACCAACTCTAATCTTAACCCTCATACAAGCTCTTGAATTGTCGTCAATTCATTAGTTAATACAATCTGGTATACAAGCTCTTGAATTGTCATCAATTCATTAGTTAATATAATCTAGTTATGTAAAAATCTTTTAAACATCTATCAATAAAAATATGACAACTCAGTTAGTATATGAGTCAAGATTGAAGTTAATATCCCCAACATTTTTCTTAAAAAAAATCACTTGATGCCTTTATTTCCAAAATTCCACTTTTTTCGTTTTGAATTACGATTACACCACAACAATCACCTAGTACATTTATTTCCCGAAATTCCATATTTTTTTTCCTTTTCAATTACAGTTGCAATACATTCATTTCCAAAATTCCGTGTCTCTCTCTCTTTTTTTTTTTTTTCTTTTGAATTACAATTACTACGCAGAATGAACACCGGCCATAAAAATGATGCTGCCCTTTTTTCAATTCCTAAACCCATATTAAGCACTTGCGTCCTTCCATCTTTTCTTTTACATATCTTTTGAAGAAAAATTCTCCAGAAAGTGTTAACAAATGCACACCCCCACCCCCACCACCACCACCCCCCCACAACCACAACCAAAAAAAAAAAAAAAATCATACCCCTCTATTTTTTTTTTTTTGCTTCATCCTTCAATCTTTAGTAATACAGAAGAGGTAGCTGGCAGTTTCAGTATTCCAGATTTTCCTGAAGTTTGCATCCGTCCGTCTCCATTGTCGTCTTAACTTCAATGAACATCTCCAGTCTTCTTCTCAGAGATGATGCATGAAACGATGAAGAAATTCTCAAAAAAAAAAAGTTAATATGAATCAACCAGCTGGACAAAAATTGAACCTCAGCCAGGTTTGGATGATCTTACTACATCGGGCAGGACAACTATATCCAGATTCCCAGGATAAGGAGTCCACAAGCCTAATCCTCCTCTGCTCTCCACCAGATTGCCCTTACCCCCGCTTGCTTGGTCCCAATCCTTGCCCTTATTTGAAATCTTCGCATTCCCCTTGAGCTGATCCCAACTCGTTACCCACTCTATACGAGAAGAATGCTCCCTTATGTGAGGATGCAACACAAACAGTGCATTGTACTCGCAATTTGGAAACATAAAGAACTCAAACAAACCCTTTAGCCTGTACACCACATAACCGAAACTCAGTTGGTCTCTTGGAGTGAAGAGGTCGACCTCGTTAAACCACAAACAGCTAAACAAATTACTCATCGCGGTGTGTTTCCGTATGATGATCGCTCCCTCTGGCACATCTGCATTTGTTTGAATTCTCATCCATTCCATTGAAAAACAAAGCCAACAAATTGAAGAATTTAAAACATAATTTCGTTTGCTTACCGCTAACTGTTTTCTTATTCGGACTCCATGGCTCCATTCCCTCATAACGGTATATTTTCATGTGGAGATCAATAAGAGGTCGGGCATAACGCTTCCTCCGCTTATTTGCATCAGCCTCTTCGTATATACTGTGATGGTGCTTATGCTGAGCAATGGCAAATGTGTGCTTCCCACGCCATAAGTATCTGCAAGTTGAAAATAAATTCTTTAGCCAACTCCTCCCGGATAAAAAATTCACAGAGCGAGAGGGAGAGGGAGAGAGTTTTTCTCTAACCTTTCTAGGATCAGCAATGGATCAACTATTAGCTCCATCTTACCATCAATCCAAATGCTGTACTGTGCATCAGGGAACAGTCGATGAGTTAATATCTTGGGAACCTTCCCATTCCTTCTTGGCTCATCATAAGGCGGATGCTTAAGTGGAATAAGACGCCAAATACCAACCCATTTCCCTCCATCTTTGTCCTCGGTGACAGTTACATTTTCCTTTATAAATTCAAGAGATACCTCATCCACCACCATAAGAAAACAGAATAGCTTTCTGGAACGAAGACTTAGATTCGAAGGCTGATGCGGAACATCATATCCGTAAAAAATGCCAGATGCAACCACAAATCTGCATTTCTTAACATATTTGACATCTGTAGCAGACATTTCAGCACCGCCATTTTTAATAAATCCACAATGGACCTAAGGAAAAACCAAGTAAACATCAATCAACTAAATTGATTTTAAAATGCAAAAGCAACAACTTGTAGTAAATAAGGGACTGCTGCTGCATTCTCTTTTAACATCATTAGATTAAGACAATAATTAAACTAGCAACATAGGCCAAAAAAGGTAACTTACGGACAATTCAAATTATTCAATATTTCAATCTTACCTTCATTGTTGGTTTTAGCTTAAAGCTCTCCTCTCTTTGCTTCCAGCTTTTATGTCCTCCAAACAGTGGAGTACTCTGAGATCCATTGCTAGAAATCTCATCCTCCATAACATAAGATAAATTTTTGACAATTTTGTTAGGAGTTCTTCCCTCCGGAATAATTATTTTCTCAGGGTCGTCCGCAACAGGAATCGGACAGCCTAAATTACAAAACACCACCTATTACTTTCAGTATTTAGAAAGAGATAGAAATTGAACGACATAACATTGCCATGTTCTTACGGTGTTGAGGTGGTGGTTTTGGTACAAGTCCTATTGTGCTCCACATTGTGAAAACCTTGCTATCTTTGTTACAAATAGCTGCAAAGTCAACCCAAAATATGCATATAACAAACATTGAACAAAAACGAGAAGAAACTAAGACTTTGAACCTTATGACCTTTCCAGCCTAAGAACCAACATAAACTAGTCAATTAAGCATTACGATTACATAGATCTTTGGCACTTATAACAAACTTACACACACAAAAAGAATTTCAAAGCAATATAAACATCGAAGAAAAAGGTACCTGAGAGGAATGAAATAGAAGAATGGCAAGACCAGATGTGAAACAAAGATGCAAAAAGAATTAGCAACATCCACAAGATTCCCCCAACGAGAAACAACCTAATAAAGCCTTTCTTCCAAACAATCTTGAGGGGATAATCCTGATGCAACTTTGCCGGAGAAAATAACCCACCTTCAACATCTGCCATTACCATTACCATAAACACATTAGCTAGTTTAATCGCATTTTCTTGTGCCAAATCAAAAGACCCAACTCCCCAAATAACCAAAATAGAATGAAATATATACACTTTCAAAAGTTCTCTCAAAATTTTCTCTTCAAATCTTCTTTTTTTTTTCTTAAAAAAAAGCTACCTTTAGAATGTGGGGTTTGATTACTCCGCTCGCCTCTACGGTTTGTGCGTAAAGATACAGAACGTTGAGCCTCTTTCTCCATTGTTAACTCACTATTGAGTTCTCATTACTACACAGCTCCAGAAAAAAAAAATAATAATAAGGAAAGATTTAATAATTTATTGACGCGCGAAGGTGGAAATTAAACGAGAAAAAAGAAAATTCCAGATCTGGGGTACTCGTAATTTGATCAAATAATTCAATTGTTGGTTTGATTTTGAACATTCTTATGACAAATTCGGAGGAAAAAAAAAAAGAAATCCAATGAGAAGAACTTACGGAATGGAGATGAATCGTTCGCACGTAAATCAGAGGTCTTCCACTATAGTGACCGACAAGAAAGGCAGTGGAAAAGGGAAATACAGCGAAACGAATAAGGAAACCATGAATTTTCTAACATGTCAATTATTTATTTATTTATGTCTTCCCTGGAAAAAAAAAAAAAAAAACGTGAAAAGACTATTTTACCCCTGCCAGATCTTCCAATTTCCTTTTACCTGCGAACCCCCAAGAAATCGCTTCTGAGTTTCTCCGGTTTCGCTAGAAGAGGAAGAAGACTTCAGAGTTTTTTTTTTTTTTTTTTGAAATATTCTTTTTCTTTCATTCAAAAAACCAAAACTGCAGAAAACTTAGCTGCAGAGAAGATCAAAATCGCGCAAAAATATTCTTAGCATTGACCGGTAATTTCTAGAATTGCACAAAAAAATCCCTTGGCTTATGCTTATTATTTCTTTCTTTATGATTTGTTTGATAGAAAGAATTGCTTTTGCTTCTTCTTCTTTTTTCCTTTCTTTCTCTGTTCTGCTTTGGGCGTTTTGAATGGAGCAAATTTGTTTGATTGTTTGCTTTGTTTAGAGGAAGGAAGAAGAAGAAGATGGAACCAGAAGTGATCCAAGCGGAGCTAGTGTTGCCGATTCACTTCAGTTTCAAGAAAATCCAAATGTACGAGAAGTATCCCAAGGGCCAGTCCAGAGGCAGGCACTGGAAACACCTCAGGCAGATCATCCAAGCTGAAAATTACCAGAATTACCCTCCCGATGAACCCAATTGTAAATCTCATTTCTCTCTTGAAAAAAATTATACCCTGCTGCTTGAACTACAAATTTTTTGAGAGAAAATACTGTAGGAAATTTAGTTAATGGACAATTTAAAATGCCATGTTGAAGAAATCAATTTGATTTGTTTGATAGGTTGTGGATTATAAACTATGTGTATTAAATGATTACCTCACCAACATTACTAAACAGTTAGATTTTTATCAAGTTTTGTTAACTCTCTCGTTTTGCGACGTTTAGAACTGTGTTATAGCTGCAGGATTCTCCTAAAAAATAACTTCGCCTCTAGATTGGAGGACTTGTCATATTTTGATATGTTGATAATTTGAAGTTCAAACCAAAAAGTTTTTATTCAAACCAATTTTGCTACGTTGTTTTCTTTCACAAAATTTAAATTGCTAGGGTGTTTTAGGTTCAAACCTGTGGTTCCAACTATGTTCCGGAATAGGCTATTAGATTTACCTCTGTAAACCAAAGTTGATATATTTCTGGAAATGCTTATTGAGATTGCCCAGCCATGGGTAGAGAGTATATGTGAGGTCTCTTTATTTGTCTAGTTACTGTTTATGGTAAACCTTATTATATTTTAGAATGTATGTTCTTCTTCTTCTTCTTCTTTTGACAAAACTGTTTAAATTCTGAGCCATTGATGTTCTTATCTATTTTTGCAGACGTTAACATTGAGTCACCTCCTTCTATGCATCCTTGCAAAAAAATTTGTGACATAACAGGATATGAGGTATGGCTTTCTTTACAAGATTGGTTACTGGTGATGTCCCCGTCTGCCGAAATTCCTAGCCTTATTGTTTTTGTTTAGAGAAATTGTTTGTGTTCATTTCAATTGTCAAATTCATGTGAATTTACGTTGGAATAAGGAATTCTCAAGTTGTCATGACTAAGTAAACAATGTTTTTTTTACCCTCTACACTTTTTTCACGAAGGCCTGCTTTCAATTTAGATTCTTACCTTCTCCCCCCACTTGCATAATGTTTTTTTTTTTTTTGGTTCCCTGGTGACGAAGTGAGTTAACAAGGAGACTTGAATTTATTTTTCTATCCACTTCCATTGTTCTCCTTCAAGCATGGAAACTGGTAAATGATTGATTAAACTGGTATGTCATATTTACTTTCCTGCACCTTTTAATGTATCAAATGTTCCATAGCTTAATCACGCCATGTCAACGCGATTTGTGCGGACAAGCTTGATTAGCAGTTTCTGATCAGCTTATCAGATGATTACCGAGTAACTTTAGAAGCATAACAAGTACTCTTTCACTGAAAATACGAGTTTTATGAATTCCTCTTATTTCTTAATGCTTGATATTCGACAATTAAGAAGTCCCTAACAAGTACTCTTTTTCAGGAATCAAAGTTTTATAAATTCAGTTACCGTTGTTTGTTGTGAGAAGTTGGCAGCTTTAGTGGTTCTTGTTGATACTCTTAAACAATGTGGAGTAGTAAGTTGGTACTAATATTCCTTTCTCAATAATTGCTCAATTGAAAAATTCCGCAGGCACCTTACTCTGATCCCAGGACGCATCTCCGGTATGCAAATGCTGAGGTCTTCAAAATCGTAAGATCGCTTCCGAATGAATATGTGCAGAGATATCTGGCTCAAAGGAATGCTGCGGTGGTTCTAAAGTAAATTTCCTTGGTTTCTGCAGACAACAGAGTTTCACACTAATGCTATTGTTTTGTTATTACTGTTCTCTTTCAATGAGTTACAGTTGAAGCTTGGGTAAGCTTTGCTTACTTGACTTGAATGCTATATTGTTTGCTGCCCTTTTCAACAGGGGTTCAGCAATATAACACTCGAAATAATATTATTTATTGAAAAAAATGAAATTAACATATGATTTTCATGCTTTTTGATGTCAAATACAGCATTGATAAAAGATGGCCTAAGAATTCATGTTCCTTTTTTTTTTTTTCGCATCGTTGTTCATATTATTTTTGTGGGAAAATTTGAAAAAAAAGCCATCAAAAAATTTTAATTGAGTAAATGATCTCTTTTTTTTTTTTTGGTACAAAAATCAAGCTTTTTCTAAGCAAGAAAACTGTTTTAGCTTTTTTTTTGAAAAAAAAACTCAACAAGATGAAGAAAATAATCTAGAGCAAGCATAAAACCTCAACGGGATAAAAAAATCCAATTTTTCTACGCAGAAAGCTTGATTTTGTGATGCAAAAAAAAGAACCAAAAATTTTTTTTTTTCATAAAGTCATTTATACAAATCCCCCTGTCGTTTGTCCCACTCTCCAATTTCAGGTGAATTTTAGACCTTTTTTTTAATTGTAATTGGTGGTTTTTGACTTTTTTAAGTTCATGTCGTTTTCCAGCTATTTTGGCCGGAAACTTGACGTTCGTTGTCGCTTTTCAAATTGATTTTGTTCGTTGTTGTTGTTCCGGTTGTTCTTTTGAAGTTCAATTTCCCTATCCGTGTTTTTTATAATAATAATAATAATAATATGTATTTCTCTGTATTTTTTATGCTATTTGTTCATGTTTCGATTTTCATGCCGTTTCTGTCCTTCTATATGTGCTGGGTTTTCCCTTTGTCAATTGTGTGCTGTTTTGAGAAAGTTGCCTGTCCAATTTTTTCCCCTAAAAAAATTTGCACTTTTTTTTATGTCGTTTTCCTTGATCACGAATATGCTTCACATTTTCATGAAATGTCGCATTCAATTTCATTTCCTTCTTTGGATGCTGTCCTCCGATTTGTATCTTGCCACTTGATTGTTGTGTTTTTCTCCCTCCTTCACATGTCGTTTTGACACTCTCGTCGTTTGCTAATCATGGTCGCTTTTCTAGGTCCATTTTCATGTTCTTCATTTATTTTGTTTGTTCTCCACTTTCGTGTCCTTTTGTTGTTAGTTTTGTTTTCCCGTTTCATACCGCCTTTTTCTCTCATCGTATATTTTCTAATGTCGTCCTCATTCAATGTATACATGGGATGTGGTTTTTACTAATTTGTTCTTCTATGTTTTTGTCGCTTTTTCCTTTTAGTGTTATCTTTTTTGTCGTTTTTTCCTGTCATATCATTATCTCGATTCATGAGGTTATCATGTCGTTTTGGTGTTAATGTCGTTTAGGGGTGTGCATGGGTGGGTTCGACAAGTAGCGTGAGCATGATAGTAGAAAAATAATATCTTCAAAATCCAAACCCATAATAGCCTCGTATTGTAGGATGGGCGGTTTGGCAGGTGGTCGAAGATTTATTTTTTTTTTGGGTCTAATTTTGTCCCTTTTTTTTTAAACTAGTAAAAAACAACATATTAATAGGTGTATATTTTTCAACTATCAAATATATATAATATAATGATTTTGATCATGTTTAATAATTCAGTAACTTGCATTACATCCACCAAAAGAATAATCGGTAACGGCTAGTGGTGCTAGCATTAATGAGAATATCCAAATTACACTCGATCATGTTACTTTTCTTAAATCACTACCACGGTTTTTTTTTTTTTTTTTTATCATGCACCACCACGATGTTATAATGGTGGTTTAGAGCATCCCTTTCTATTTTCATTCACTTGATGTTAATGTGCGTTCATTCATTTACATATGTATACATGTGCAATAGTGTAAACCACATTCCTTTTACTATTTCTAACTGCTATAAATGTTATATGGTAAAACTTTTATATACTATAATATTTTGATTATAATTTATTAGTTTGCAATCACTTCACAAGTATACTCTAACATGATTACATATTCTTGAAAAAGAAAAATAATTAAAAAAGGCAGGCAAGGGTCAGGTTCAACTAGCCAACCAAAAACTGAAAAATTTCCCCTGCTTACCATAAAAGGTCAATGGGTTGAAAACCCACCCATAACATATGGGTGACGATGTGATCTTGTTTTAACGAAGTAGGATAGGTGATGATCTCAAATTGATTTTGTAAAATTATTAAACAAAAAAAAAATAAAAAACTTAAAAGAACAAACCCATAGCCATAGGTTTGAGTTTTGCTTTACGAGCTGTGTTTAAATCTTAGTTTTCATTTTTATTATTAATTTTTAAAAAATCAATTTCAGGTTTATAAGTACAAGGTTTACTAGTACAATGGTGGTTGGATTTTTTTTTTCCTTTTTTTAATGTCCCAAAAGACATGTTTTAGGTATTATAATGATATATATGTGTGTGTGTGTATTTTTTATTTTAAAAAAGAGGTATCTTATCAAAAAAGGGAAGCAAAATAATTAAAAACCTAAAAAAAAAAAACTACACTCGTGTAGTCCCAAATCCCGGCTCATCATGGCACGTGTTTGGAATATTACTTAAAACTAATTGGTTCTAACTAACGACAGTGTAAAACTCTCAGCAACTATAATAAAAGCCAAAAAATTGATATAATATAAAACTCTCACATACTGTAACTAACTTATTAAACAATCATTCATATTAAAAGGAAGCGATCGAACACGACTTATAAAGAGAGAGATAGAGAGAACGAGAAAGAAAAAAGTAGAAAAATATAGTGTTGAGGCCGGTGGGCTAGTGCGTCGCCAACTTGCTAATCGTCGTTCTTTGTTTGGAGGTTTGTGTAATGACTAGGGAAATTCATTAACAAAATCTAATATTTAAATTGGGTTTAATTAATAAATTTACCCTTAAAATTTGTAATTTTTGTAAAATAGCGATAATGTATAATTGGATAGTATTAACTGAATATTTCTCTGCATATGTGACGTAATATTGGATATTTTAATACATATTCTATGAGTTTAATTACTCAAAAATTTGTAAATAATATCTATAAAATGAATTTTTATATTACAATTAATTGTAAAATTGTGATACAAACAAGTGGGTGCTTAAAATTATGAGTAAGACATAGAGTCCATCGAAACCCAACCCGGTGTAAAAAAGAGGTCGATGCAATACAAGTATACTGCCAAGTGAAAACGTAGATATAGAAAACATTACATTTGGCCTCCAAAAGTAAACCAAAGGCAAGTAAAATAGTGTACACAGTCTAAGGTTACGAGTTTGCACTGATTTGACCACGACAATGTAGAAAAATACTATGTGGTGAAAATTTATATTGTATAAATTTTTTTGGGCCACTAAGTGGACACCCAACAAAATCCTATTGGCCCACCATATCACAAAAGTGGCCCAATCACAAATTGCCACTTAGCAAGTCCATTAATTTGTGATGAGTCAACATAGTTGTGATAAGCTTGAATTAATTACAAAGTGAGCCAAATTTACTTCCATCCTTCCCTTTAGTATTCGGCAGCCATTGGAGAACACTTCAAGAAAAAAATTTTCAACCCCAAAACCTTGCAAAATTGATCCCAACCAAATTCAAGAAGCATAGGTCAAAGAATTTCTTCAAATTTAAGGTAAAACCTAAACTTTTTTCAAGTTTTCTTAGGGTTTTTCATGGGTTAATGAGGGATTTGATTCAAGGTGATTTTTGCATGAAAATTTCTTAGGAAATTGCTTCAAAGGAGTCCTTGGGAGGCTTGAAGCACAAAATTTCTATTTGGGTAAGTTTTAAACCCTTAAACTTGAATTTATGAAATTTTTGTTTTGATTTTCATTATTTCTAAAGCATGTGGTGTTCTAGGCAAAGTTTTGAGTATATACCATGAGTAGGTGATTTATGGCATGATGATATGGTCAAACTTATGGGTTGTTGATGCAAAACGGTAGTTTTTGCAAATTATGTTATTTTTTTAATTTTAAGGTTAAGTTTTACAAAAATGGTGTTTTGGTATAGAAAAGGTTTAGACAAGGGGTGAATCTGTTTGTGCAATGGCTGGAAGGTAGTTTTAAAATAGATTTTTGCAAAAATTCCCTAAGGACTAAATTGAAAAAAAAAGCTTTCCCTCAACATATTTGAAAAACGCCCAAAAACACCCCTAAACAGTAAGAATTTGAGAAAAGTGAAAACACAAAGTTGTAGATCTCGACGAAATTGTTAGACATCGCGGACGGTTCGTCAAAAATCTCAACCGTTTGTGAGATTTTAATTTTTCAAGAATTTGTTAAAAGTGAAAAAATGTTAAAATGGCAAAAATGGCATTTTTTGAAATGATTTAAGGTATGGTACTTTGAATGAAAATTACTCTTATGAAAAATGAGAAATTTTGGTTTAAAGAAATAAATTTTAGCCCCGGGGGCAAAATTGTTAAAAAAAAAATTAATGTAGAGGCTAAATTGTAAAGTTTTACAAAAAAGAGGCATAGATGTGAAATAAAGAGATTCGAGCCACTAGGGTATTATTTTAGAATTAATACTTAACTATTTTTGTTAAAATAATGAAATTAAGCTCGGATAGGTCAGTAGACTCACGGAGGGCAAAATCGTCATTTTGCCCAAATAATCCGAACCACTTCGAAATATTTCGAGGAGGGAAAAAGAAATGATTAGAAAGATTTTCGCCTTCATTAGAGACGATAGGATAGAGTTAGGTAGAAATAAGAAAAACCAATGGTTTTCAGAGTTGTATATAGTTATGCAACTCAGTTCATTAATTAACGATAATTTTGTGTTGAAACATAGTGACTAGTGGCTAATGGTTCTGAAATTAGCCAACAGGATCCTAGAAGTCTAGGACAGAGAAAAATCAAGGCCGAATTACCCGACGTTCGAATCAAGTAAGTATCCATCCCACCTACAGTATGAAATTGTAGGTATAGAGTGTGACATATGTATATGTTTACCTGTGTGTATAACAAGGTGTATACCTGGATGTAAGCTATGAAATGAGTATCTATAAGTGTGTTGATGTATACTTGTAAGTTTACTAAATAAATAGCCATGTGTATGTCATATTGTATACTAGTGTATATGTTAATGTATACCTGTAGGTATAAAAGTATGTACCAGTGTGTACTATTTCGTACAAGAGTAGTCACGTATGGTGTATAACATGTGTTTATCATTTCATGCATGGTATGTTAACCATAATAATTGGACTGGTAATTATATCACTGAAAATTAAAAAAAGTGTCGTACTGACTCCTAACTCAAGAGGAGTTCAAGGATATAGTATGGTCACGGTGTTACGTAGACCTAAGTGCGCAATGGTACGAACACTTGGGCCCTAGTCAAAGATAAGAAATGTTAATGATAAAGAAGGTTTATAAGAAAGCATAATTTGATCATGCATTTTGTTGATTGTGCATGTGGGTTATATGGGACTTACTGGACGTAAGCTCATTAAGTATTTCATGCTGTAGGTATTCCTCTTAAAAGGTCAGAACCAAGTCACTGATGAGCTGGCGGAGGGTGATGAGTAATAAGCAGAATGGGTATGGGTGCCGCCACAATTACGTTTCTGCTGTTATATATATTTTGAAATTGTTTTTGAACGTGTCATGTAAAAGCTGAACATAGTTAAGTATATCAAAATCTCCCTCGAGAATATTTAGCAACAGTACTGAGAAAGGAAGTATGTTTATGTAAATATATGTATTTGTTTACACCCGATAAATGACTTGTCTTTTCAAAAAAAAAAAAATTCTGAGTTTTACACCTATACGTAAGTATGAAAAAGTTTTTCACGGCTTGCAAAAAGGCGGGTTGTGACAGTTTGTCACCAGGGCAATCTTTGTGATGCTGGGTTTCGTGCTGCCAAGGGAGAGGGTTTTGTTGGAAAAATAGTATGCAGCGAAATTTTTAAAAATTTTATATTAGAGTATTTTTCAAAACACAAGTTTGGTATGTTATATGCATAAATTAATCAGATCTTACTAACCTTTGAATACCGAAGAACTCCCATAATTCGTGAAGAGAACTAATGTTCAAGAAGAGCCTTAACCAACTGGTTTTCTTTGCTATTCTCTATCCACAATCGGAGTAAGTGTAGGCTCACACGTACAACTCTTCCCCAAGGTGATTCTCCTTCCAACCAATTGAGTGAACCTAAAGCTAGTATTCATGATTTGTGAACAAGAGTTCTCAGGGAGTTTCAGAATCTTACCAACAGAGTTTCACTCTTAATCCTCCTCAATTGATCTAAATAACTCGTGAGACCCACTCCCTATTTATAGAGGTTGGGTCTAGGGTCATTCCTTATTAGATAAGGTCTTAAAAATTCAAATCAGAATCAAATTTGGATCAATATCTGATGAAATCGGCGTGAAAACACGTGATTTTTTATTCGCACATAGGTAGGCCGATCTGCCTAACCGGCAAGCCGAACTTGCCCTATCGACAGACCGAACTTAAGGATTGGCATGCCGAATGCCAAAAAAAATCTCAACGAATCTTTTATTTTTCATCCGAAATACTATAGGATAAAGCCACAGTTTTAATTCAAATAACCCAATAGAGAAGTTATCTAGTTAAAACAACTTTATCTAGATAATCTATAGGAAAATAAATAGATTCCTAATAATTCTACAAGTTTATCTTGATATAATTTATTCAAAAATTAAATCAACTGATAAACAGACAAGAATTATCCGATCTCAATAATTCAACAAGTTTAATCTTGAATTAATTTTGTCACAAAATTAATTCAATCGATAAACAAACATAAATTATTTGATTCTTTCAAATCTCAACCAATCTAATAAATTTGACATAAGTCACAAATAATTGAAAAATCACGCTGTATCGTTACAGGATTTTGTGAGCTAGCAAAATGGATTAAATGGACATACATAGTTTAAGCTCCCGATAATTATGAAACTCAATATCCCAGATATACATTTCATAATTATTAACTCTAATGCTACTCCATTAAAAGCTTGGAGCTTCACTCTCGAACTTTATAGAATTACGAAGTCCGTATAGCTAAGTCTCTATGACATATCATAGTGTACCGTATTCTCATAGGATTATCCATAATCGGCTCAAGGACAAGTTCTGTCTTACCTTTCTGATTATTTTTATCTTACGTTCCATTATCTCACCATCGAAAAACTTACCATCTAAAGACGGTATACCATTCAGTTACACCTATGTATCCAAATGGTTGAGCGCTCTAGTTTTCTAATTACTGGATAACGCATATAAGAGGATATCACTACTCCTAAAGATAAGCTATGGGTTCCACATCTATGAATAATAGTCTACACTATCAAGAGTCATGCCTCCAACATACCGGCATGCATACCACTATTAAAATATAGGTGTCACCCTTTAGTACATCAAAAGACACAAGTTAAGACAACGGGCCCACTATTCATCTCAGGATTAAGATACAATACAAATGATTGTCTAAAGTGAATCGATTTGCCAAGACAGAATTATTAATCCAAATTAATTCAGTTTATGTCCCGACTAACACATCGTCGCCTATGACAACGTGTCAATGTTTCTATTCACGGAGTCCACCTATGATGGTCAAAACAAACCATCTCCCAATAGAGATATAGACAACATAACAATCTTTACATGAATAAAGTATCCAACTTTATTCCCTCGATTGCGGATCTTATGATTTAGACCGTCACCTTAAGAATCGTGCCTTTCGCATAATCTATCCATCACATGCCCAATTCTTAAAGGTTTAGACCGACAGTCTCAGACTATTATTTGCTTATCATACATTCAACCAATATGAACGTAAAGAGGGTAAGATTTGGTATATAATAAAAAAATTCTTTATTGATAAAAATGTCTCCAAAAACTTATTATATTTTTACTCCTTAGGGCATACATGTCTAATTGGTTTTGGCTCGGGTCGGAGTTCAAGCACAAAGTTGGGAAAGGAAGGATCTCCGCCACTTGTTTAGGCTCGGAACCTATCAGGGAGGAGTCACCGTCGTTCGCGACGTGGGAGGCTCAGATATCCTCTAGGATCATGATGGGTCGGATAAGGGTTGGAGGTAGCTTGGCAGTGTGGGGCCGTAGTGGGTTGGGTAGATTTGGCCGTTCGTTTTCCACCGAGCGTTGAGGGGCCTGTCATGGCCAAGGGTCGGTTGTTACCACTGGTTGAGGGTGGGCTGAGGTAAATCTGGTCTGGCTGGGGAAATGACGGATGAGGGGCTGTGGGAGCTCTTCGGTGGGCAGGTGGTTGGAGTTGGGTGGCTAAAGCTTTTGGGTGGTTGGCATTGAGGGACATCAGATTCATGGATGGCGTTCGAGGCTGCGTTAAGGTGTTGTGTTGTTTTGTATTATGTGTTTGTAATAAGGGCAGTGGTTTCCCGTTGGCCCTCTTTGTTGTGTTTGGTGTTTCTATGTTGTGTTTGAGGGGCAGGATTTGGCTTAGAGGTTAGTTTCCATATGCCTTTTGGTATGTTGGGTGATGTCATGAGTCGGGATTAGATCAAAGTGTGGTTCTTTTTAGTGGTAGTTAGAATCATTGTTAGCGGGAGTTTGGCTCCTTCAACGGTAAGAGTTTTGTTTAGCTCCGTTGATAGGTGCACGGACTTTTAGGTAGGTTTTTTTAGTCTGTTTATATACCCAGTTCTAAATCTTCGAACCTTTGCTATATCATGGCCCTTTTTTATTCCTTTTAATAAATTCTTTTCCACTGGTTAGATGCCTTCCTCATGCAAACCAAAAAATAAAAAATAAAAAATAAAAAATAAAAAAATCCATGTTAGGCGGTCCACTAGCCAACTAGTTGTAATTTCCAAATAAAAAAACCCCTAATTCTGCGACAGAGTGGTTCGTTCGGCAAGGCCTAGCCGTTGAAGAAAAATTCTCTCAGGTTTGTCGCTCTCTTCGTATCCGAATCGCTTCCCTCCCCCCACCCCCACAATCTGAGTTTTTACAACTCGGAAAATAAAATAAATTTTAGAAGCTTAATGAATTTTCATACACGTTTGCTTGTGGGTGCGCGTGAGTGAGAGATATAACCCTAACTCTAACCCTTTTTCCCTCTTTCATCGTCGAACGGACGTTTTCGGTTTCTCTCTCTCGATTCCGAAGAATTTCTTTGTCTTCCGATCGCCGTGACCAGGTAGTTATATCAACTGGTTTTGTGATTCTTATTTCTTGATGTTAATTTGAAAGATTTCGTTTCTGTTTTGCTTTAGTAAGAATTAAATTATGTGCTTTTCGAATTTGGGATGGTAATATCTGATATGATTTTCTTTATTTCAGTGTATGTTGTTCCGTTTGCATTATTAGAAGAGAAAAATCAGCCTTTGGGAACGAATATGAAAATAAGAATCTGTTTTACTGAAAGGAATTTTAGAAATCATAATCTGGTACGGTGAATGGCCAAAATCAGCATATATGTAAGGTTGCAATCCGAAAATAGTAGTTTTTTCCTTTTTTTTTGGGATTACCATGAGTTTAGAAAGTTAAGGGGAAAAAATGGCTCATATTATTTTTTTATATGAGGTAATTGTATTATTATTTTCTATGAATTAATTACGTAATTAGGTTCGTGTGCTACTTATTTTTGGATATTGTAATCAAATATGCATATAATTCGAGTTTTTTAAATTAAAAGACCTTTTAATGTCATTGAGGTGACGTATTTACTAAAGTTGTTCAGTGTTCTGTTTTGTAGCATTGGATATGGATATTGACGTGGATCACTATAGCATTCTTGGGTTACCTTCTGGCGAAGAAGGTGCCAAGCTTACTGAGAAACAGATTTCTAAGGCGTATAGGGCAAAGGCTTTAGACTTGCACCCTGACAAGAACCCAGACGATCCGAATGCCCACGAGAATTTTCAGAGGCTTAAAACCTCCTATGAGATACTCAAGGATGAGAAAGCCAGGAAATTGTTTGATGATCTATTGAAGGTTAAGCGGGAGCAGCAACGCCGTCGTTCCGAACGCGATGGCAGGAAAAGGAAGATGGTTTCTGATCTGGAAGAAAGAGAACGGGCTGCATTTGCTCCTGACCCTGCTGCAAGAGAACGAGAGGAAGAGGAAAGAATTGCGAAGAAGCTCAAGGAGGAGATTGCAAGGATACGTGCTATGCACGCAAACAAAGGGACAGCCGCTGCTTCAGTCCCGAAGACCGAGAGTGGGAAAGTTGGTAAAGAGAGTGAAAATATTGGTGCTGTAAAATTGGATGAGGAGAGAATACTTAAGGTTTCATGGGAGAAAGTTGGCGAGGGCTATACAGCAGAGAGGTTGAGGGGGGTGTTCTCAAGATTTGGTGACGTCGAAGATGTTGTCATCAAGAACAAGAAGAGGGGTTCAGCTCTTGTTGTAATGGCCAATAAAGATGCAGCTGTGAGTTTGTTATTGTATAACATGTCTCGAATTATGAACTTTTTTGGTTGTTATTTTGTAATCACTTATGTTGTGTTGTATGTATTGCAGGTTGCTGCTACGGGCACATTGTGCGGTGATCTTTCCAACCCATTGCTAGTTTTACCTCTTCAACCACCTAGAGCAGCAGAGGTTCCAATTTTCCAGAAGTCTGCCGAACATGATGACCATGTGGGTGGAGTGGGCTATCAAGCATTTGAGGATGCTGTTATGAAGAAAATGAAAATGGTTTGACTTTGTTAATCATGCTTGATTTCCCATTTTTTATTAGCATTATTGTTTGTCGTTTGTCTGGATTTACTTGACAATGATGTAATTTTATGAAGTAAATGTTCAAAATTTCCTCTTACTGTGTATAGTCTTACCTTCTTTTATTTTTTTTTTCTTTTGATGGTGGTCTGCAGTTCAAGAGTTATTTATTTTCCACTTTCTTATTTTGATCTTTGCTGTTCAACAGGCTGCAGAAAAGCAGAGAAATGAGAAGTAAAAGCTCCTTCGAAGAAAGATATATTGGAATCACTTCATGGCATGCGTGTGATCTTCTGAATTCCTATTTGGGTAATGCAAGATCTGTGATGATAGTTTGCTTTTTGTTCTTGCTTCGATCTGGGGTCGAATTCTTTTTAATAATTTTATTTGCTAAGCATAGAAATGTCTCTGAACTTACTTGTTCAAGGTGCTTTATAAGCACTTTCAAGCAAGAGACACTACATATGCCCATTATTGTAGTGAGAGAGAGGCTGTATGGTATCTTAAGTACATGTGACCTTATACCTTCTACTGAAATAACAGCCCATTTTTGATATTTTTTAATAGGTGAATTACATTTTTTTAATTTAATTATTATTATTATTTTTTATGTCTAGTCTAGTATTTTGTTCCAGCATTTTCTCAGAATCTATATGTTTCAGGCTTGTGCATGTGATGCTGTTGGAGGAATTATTAGTCCTTGGCCTGATTAGAATATCTTTGCATGGAAACTCCAATTGAGGAATTGAAACCTTTGGTATAACTCTCATCCTAATGATTTGACGTGGTGGTTGAAACTTGAAAAGTTGTATCAGCTTTGCGACGCATGCTCTCAGCTGTTAGCTTTCCAAGATCTTTGGTTTGGGCAGATTCGATTGGGTCTCTTCAATCATCCATTAATTTGGTTGATTTGCCTGTTATGTTACTCTGAATAGAGTCTTGCAAAAGAAGCATTGGAACAATGGCTCCTTTACTTGTAGATGCTTTTTATTTTTTTAAATATCATTAAGTGTAGGCTAAAAAATAAAACCAGCGATTCTTCTACATTACTACTAGTGGCGTCTTTGCTTTAGCCAAGAGAAGAAAAGGACTAAAGAGGGCATTTTTCTTTTATGTCAAAGAAAATGTCCGTTATCTTCTACTAAAAAAAGATACGATTACGAGGCCCCTCATATTTGGTGTTTTTTTTTTTAAATTTTTATTTCTTCTATGATGACGATGATGAAGACTGGACTCACTGCAGTATATTTTTCGGTTTATTACCTCTTATATCTTATAGAGTGTTTGGAAGCTGGTGGAAACCAGTGGTGAGAACTATTTTTATTGTAGCATATGAGAATTTTACACTGTAGTAATTTTTTTTATTGTTACTGTAGCATGTGAGAGTTTTTTACTGTTTATAACTGATTTTGTGGTGGAATCACAGTTCCTATCATTTTGCCAAACACCTCCGTAATCTTTGAGTTTATTACCTTTATTTTCATATGCAGTTAAAACAATTTTATTGTAGCAGGTAAAAGTTTTATATTATAGTTTATTTTTATTTTTATTTTATATTGTAACATGTGAGAATTTTATGCTATAATAGTAAAATCATATTTCACAAAAGGCTTTTTTGTGTTAAACTTGATCGGAATACGCGGTGATGGCTTACTGTACAATGATGTTACTTTTCCGCGTCCGTGGCAAATAGCTGTCAGCCACCCAGGGAGCGGCAACATATGTACAAACAAAACAAGGGGATAAGATTGCAAAACCAAAGCAAGGGTGTTGTTCATATTGAGGTTCTCTAAAGCTTGTATTATGAGCTACATTTGTTGTTTTAGATCATGAGGAGAACATAAGATTGAGACGCAAATACTATATAGGTTTGGTAGTTTATGCAAATAATTACGCGACATAAATGTTTCTATCTACTGTCTTTTTGGAAACTGAGATTCTTTAGATAATTTGAAAAGCATTAATCAGAGGAAAAAACACAGCGTGGATGAACTACAACCACTTCGTGCAACCAAGGGGGACAAGTTATATTTGGCGAATGTAATCAACATGGGCAAAAAAAAACACCATTTGTTTTTCTATCTTGAGTTATTCGTTCAACATTAGTTAATTATGTGGCTTTTTTTATTATTATATATTTGTAAAAAACTACAAGTCCAAATATACTTTCCACTAAAATGGATCTTGAAAAAAACTTATTAACTCGCACAGTTAACGTAAACGTGAAGAAAAACTAAAAAACTACACTCCTTAGAAGGAAAAAGAAAAAACTAGAAAATGGAGAAACTAGTGGGAATTATTTGGTCCCTAGAGCATCCCAAGGCCACTTTGGCTCCTTCCTTAAAAAAAAAAAAAAAAAAAAAGCCACTTTGGCAACAATACAAGAGGTCACCCCTTGGGGTAGCAAAATTTGTATTGGTGTCAGCATGTTTACAACATGACACGTTTAGGTCGAATACGAACACAATACAATTAATAAACATGCTAGAAATGCAAACACGAACACGACCCGCCTATAACACGCGTAACACGGCACGACACTATTAACACGATTACTAAGAGAGCCGTGATGAGTTGACACGATAACAACATGCATATTACACGTTTATGACCCAGTTAACTAAAAATTAAAAAAAAAAATTAAAAAAATTAAAAAATAAAGAAAATCAAAAAAAGCCAATGAAGAAAATAAAAAAATTAAAAAAAATTAATAAAGAAAATTAACAAAAACACAATATCTTATTAATACGAACCTACTACAAATATTTCAAATATTTTTATTTTTAAGTTTAAATGTGTTATAAACGTACGGGTCGTGTCTTGTCGTGTTGACAAATTTATGGCCTGTTTCATTAAACGTATTGAGGCTTGTTAGACGTGTTAGCACGAATCCAGCCTTTTTATTTTTGTGTTATTCATGCCAACATATTTATGGCCCAATTAATAAACGTATAGTTCAAACCCGTTTATCTTATGTTGTTTTCGTATTGTATCATCGTACCGCGTTTGAAATTGTCGACCCTAATCACCCCTAGCCCACGAAAGTGAAAATCCCCAACAAAAAAAAAAGAAAAGAAAATTGCAACCAATAATAATTATATATTTTTATATTTGTAAATGTTGAACCATCAATAATTGGTTTTTTTTTTCCTTTCAAAAAAAATAATTTTTTCCTTTTTTCTATTTTTGTTGGTTTTTTTTAATTGGTTTACTTGAATAATTTTTTTTGGCAGAATAATTCGTTAATATTTAACGAGAGAGAGATCGTGCTCTTCGCCTCTCGTCCGCCCACCAGAAGTCCAAAACCTCTCGCCCCTGTCCAAATTCTCTCTTTCTCTCTCTCTAAAACTCTCTCTCGGTTTCTCGCTCCTGCAAAAACCCTGTCAAATCCTTCGAATCCTATAACCTTCGATCAAAGAAAAAGGTTATAGATACATATATATACACATATAGATATATAAATATAAATTTATAGTAAAGAAAAGGAATCTTGGTAGCTATGGCGGCGAGTGTCCAGTGGCAGCCCAAGGAAGAAGGATTCACGGAGATCTGCTGGCTTCTGGAGCAGCAGATTTCTCACACCTCTTCTTCCGCTGACAAGTCTCAGATATGGCAGCAGCTTCAGCACTATTCTCAGTTCCCCGATTTCAACAACTATCTCGCTTTCATTCTCGCTCGCGCCGGGGTACTCCGATTCTCTGCTAGCTAGTGACGGACCAAAAAGAGTCTAAATTTCGAAAAAGATTTGAATTTTCTGTATCTGTTCGATGTGATTTATGCCTATGGGGAAAGTTTTGAAGTCGTATGGAGTTTATACGTTGGGAAATGAGAAATTTTTTGACTGTTTTGTTTCTCGAGAAATCCGAGGGTTTTGTTGAATTGGCGGGTGATTATTTTGTCTGGAATTTGCGTTTCGAGGGAAATAGTGGGGTTGGAAATGTTCTATTTCTGGATTAATTGAAGTTTTTGGTTGATCTGGATTTGGGAATTTACTGTGGATTGTGTCCCATTGCTTGGAATTTGCTTATTGATATTTGGATGAGTGGAGAGTTTAGGTTTTTCTGGTTATACGTCCCTATCCAATTGTCCTGTTTCGGCTGGTCGAGCGGCGATTTTGTGTGATCCACTTCTGACAAGAACCTTAAGCTGATGAAATTGATTTTAGTTTACCTTTTGCCTGTGAGCTTTAAGATGTCACAAATAGTATAGTTAGCCCAAAAATATGGTTTGTCCACAAGTTCTTTAAAATTTACATGAACACGAGTTTGGTTTTAATCGGAGGCCACCCTGAATCATTCTCGGATGCAATGTCCCTATTTATATGTTTATGTATAATCAAATTCCTTCACTGCCCCATTTTTTTGATGCTGTCCTTTTCACGATGTTACACGCAAAACAGTGAACCACTACTAGTAGTTGGATATATATTCTCGTAAGGTCAACATTTAGTGGCCGTTTATGTGGTTAGAGGTTTAACTTAGTAGTATAAATTTTTATGCTGACAGATAACTCCTGAGACTCTGCTTAAATCCTTATGTCAGTGTTAGCTTCAACATTGTGTTCACTGTTTGGTTTTTTTTTTTTTTTAATATTTGTGGCTTAAACAGAATAAATCGGTGGAGGTTCGACAAGCTGCAGGCCTGCTTTTGAAAAATAACCTTCGGACTGCATATAAATCAATGGTTCCTGCATATCAGCAATACATAAAGTCAGAGTTATTGCCTTGCTTGGGAGCAGCAGATAGGCACATCAGGTCTACAGTTGGAACGATTACAAGCGTTGTTGTTCAACTAGGAGGAATTTCAGGATGGCCTGAGTTGCTGCAAGCTCTTGTGAGTTGCTTCGACAGTAATGATCTAAATCACATGGAAGGTGCTATGGACGCTTTATCCAAGGTAATACTTTTTGTGCAAAGGCCGTGTTTAAACATTCAGTAAAATGATCAATCCTTTTATAACTTATATCACATAAGTAGCACATAAGCTATGCTGACCAATTGCTACAGAAGTGACAAAGTATTTGGTTGTTTGTGTTGATGAAGAATCGAGGGTGAATAATTTCAATTTTTTTTTTTTTTTGTACTGCACTATGATTCCTTGATCTTGAACTAAATTTGATTTCTTCTAGTTTCTAGTTACTATAGGACTACATTTTCAAAGGTTAATATCTTTGGCTGAATGCTATTTGTTCCCTTCATTTGTAGGAGTCCCATAATGCTAAGAAAGCACCATTCATAAAAGAATCCCTCCTTTTGTAGGAGTCCCGTAATGCCGAGAAAGGGCCATGCATTAGAGAATCTAGTGTAGTGTAGGGGCGTTTATGCCATTTTTGCTTCATGATGATGTAATGTCTACAAAATAGATGTTGAAGCAACATTGTGTGCTAGCGCATCTTCATTTCAATTAGTGATCAGAGAATCACACCATTGAACGTATATATATAATGTGGTGTAATGCAGATTTGCGAGGATATTCCTCAAGTGCTTGATTCAGATGTACCTGGGTTAGCTGAACGCCCCATCAATGTGTTCCTTCCTAGATTGTTTCAGGTGACTATCATTTTTTTATGCTGTCAAAAGATTCAGTTCTTGTATATGCATGTTGTCTTGTCTTTGTTTTGTTTTTGCTTTTTTTTTTATTATTATTGTTTTTCTGGTTCCTTTCTGGGAATGGGCTTTCTGAATTTCACTTTTTTTTATGCAGTTTTTCCAGTCACCACATTCCACACTAAGAAAGCTTTCCTTGGGTTCCGTAAATCAGTACATTATGTTGATGCCAGCGGTAAGTATATTACTGAAGATATTGTTGCCAGGCCTCCCCCACCCGACCCTCCAGCTTTAATTATTTCATTGGGTTGTGAATAATGTAAACGAATTTCTTGCAGGCTTTATATATGTCCATGGATCAATATCTTCAAGGTTTATTTGTCCTTGCGAATGACTCTGCCTCAGAAGTGCGGAAATTGGTCAGTTTCTTTATTGTTTTTATGTATAAGAGATTTTGTTTTGCAGCAAATAATAACTAATTTGCCTATTTTTGTCTGAAAATTTTCATTTTAACTCTAATCACAAACTTTGTAATTCTTTATGGTTCACATATGTTGGTTATTTGGACACGAAGTGTTTTATTTGCTACTTTTTGTTGGGACTCCAAACACATTCCTCGCTGTAAAATTTTTTTCGACCAATGTAGATTTTTCTTCCAGGATTGCTTTTTTGTATTTTCTTTTCTTTTAGGATTTTTTTTTTTCAGTTTGAAAGGACAATATGTTTCTAGAATTGAAACTTACAAACGTTAATGCATGCCTCATGCTACGCAGAGGTAGAAACTATACTGCTTTTCTTTTCAATAATTTGTTTTCCTGTGTATTATCCACCTTGCTTTTCTTACTGGTTTTTTCAATTATTGGTGAGGGGAATGCTTCAAGTTTTATAAGCTTGTTTACACTCTAATCTATCTTGTGTATGCTCTACTAAACAGGTTTGCTCAGCATTTGTCCAGCTAATTGAAGTCCGCCCATCTTTCTTGGAGGTGGGGAGTTTTTCCTGTATCATAAGTCCTATAAATGATCTACATTTATGTTTTCTGGGGGTGTCCTATCATGCATTATTTTGTTTGATGTAGGTAGCCTTTTTGATGTCACATCTGTTGAAAACTATTCAACTGATTGACTTATTTATTGTGCCTTGAACTTTATCACTGTAGGTCCTATGTAATGAATTTGTGATTTATTAATATTTAACCATTTCTCCCGAAAGCTTAAGCTATTAGCAGTTAGGGTAACATTAGTTTCAATACCTTTATGCTTGCCTTCACATGCCGGCTGGACGACGATCAATCATGTGTGCAAATATCAATTGGACAGATTGTAAGCCTGAAACGTATTAGAGGCCTAATATGTGATGGTAATTAATTTAGAGAGTGCAATTACAAGTTTTTGAACTCTGGACCTCCTGATTTAAAACCATGTTGATTTACCATTTTTTTTTTTTAAACTTAAGCTACTAGGGGGTGGGCTAACATTAGTTTAATATTTTTTTTTCCTGTTGTTGATGAGGTGATTTTCTGATCTATGCTGCAGCCCCACCTGAGAAACGTGATTGAGTATATGTTGCAAGTGAACAAGGATGCTGACGATGAAGTGGCTCTTGAAGCTTGTGAATTCTGGTAATAGTGTAACCTTTTAGACTCAGATCTGCTCTGCTGATCTTAACAAGTAGCTGACATTCGGGACCTTGCTTATCAGGTCTGCATACTGTGATGCACAGTTAACATCAGAGAACTTAAGAGAATTCTTGCCACGGCTAATTCCGGTATAGAGTATACTTTGTTGGTTTTTATATATTCATTCTTTATGCTGGAGCTCAATTTTGTTTTCAAACTCAGAAATTCTAATATTAATTTTATAACTCCTGTAGGTTTTACTGTCAAACATGGTCTATGCTGATGATGATGAGTCACTTATTGATGCTGAGGTTTTACTGATTCTACTTTTTCTTTGGTGATTACAATTGGAAGTTGTTTCTCTTCATTAATTCAGTCATGTTGATTAATTGTTGCAGGAGGATGAATCTGTTCCAGACCGCGAGCAGGTTGGTGCTCTATTTTTCCTGTTAGAATTCAGTGGTACTCACTAGATTGTTGGACTCTAAAAATGCAATCTTGATATTTTAAATCTTCTGATCCTCCACGGCCTCTATATTGCACTGCAGGATATCAAACCTCGTTTTCATTCCTCACGGCTTCATGGATCAGATAATGTTGAAGATGATGTATGTTTGGACATCATCTTTTGCCTCATTGCTTGTTTAAATTTATGGCCAATCTTTCTGTCCCAATGATGCCATGCAATCACGTCCTACTTTGTTCTGCAGATTGCTTTTTCGTGATGAGTTAAATTTGAGTAAAGTCTCTACGGACAATCTCTCTTTCTTAATTATTACTCTACCGACACTTGGTCTGTGACAGGACGATGACATTGTCAATGTATGGAATCTACGCAAATGCAGTGCAGCTGCTCTTGACGTCCTCTCAAATGTGTTTGGGGATGAGATTCTTCCAACATTGATGCCTTTATTTCAGGTAATGGATTTATTTCGTGTAAAAGCAAATTTGATTAGTAAGATATACTGTCCTTTCCCAATGTCACCTTATCTCTTATGATTTGTTAAGTTTTAAATTATAGTTGTGTCATGCACCCAGTTATAGAGCAGTAGTTGCAAAAGAAACTAGTAAAACCTGTTTTTAACGTGTTTTGAGCTTTCAAATTTCTGCAGACCAACCTATCTGCTAGTGGTGATGAAGCTTGGAAAGAGAGAGAAGCTGCTGTTTTGGCTCTTGGTGCTGTAGCTGAGGGTTGCATTAATGGTCTTTATCCACTTTTGTCCGAGGTAAAATATTTTGCTGTCTCATTTTGATTGTCTAAGCTGTGAAGCATATATTATTTATTCATTCATTTATGTCTGATAAGATATGATGTAGCTGAAGAGGAACTTCTAACATTCTTAACATGAGGCCCAAGATGAAGCCTTTTTATGGGATAGAGTCCAGTTTGGGCTTCCCTTTTGGTTCACACGTCACCCTACTATAGAATTCCATGACTACTTTCAACAGTCTATTATACTTGGGAGAGTGCTGTTAAATTTTTCCTTCTAGCTGGAGTTCTGGTCCTCTCTTTGTTGTTGTTCCCTACTTTTCTTTTAAGCCTAGAAGCATATGATATTACTCATGAGATATAATTATCTTTTCCCGTTTATAATCATTAATCAGTTTGGTCAGTAAAGCCTTTTACTGCTTTGTTACATTGGCATGCTTTTTTTTTCTTGGCCTTTTGCTTTCTTTTTCCCCCGTTTCTTTTTCTATGATGGAAATGCATATTTCAAGGTTTAGCCTCTACCTTGTTATCTTTGGTATTTATTGGCTGAACTATTGCATATCTGTTTCCTTTTTTATTTAAGAGGAACATTGGTAATTCATTTTATTTACAACATTACAGTAAAAAGCTGATGCTTTAGTTTTTTTTCTTTATAAGAAAATTGAGTTAATAACTATTATCTGCTTTAAAAAGCTGATGATTTAGTTTTCTTTCCTTTGTAGGCAGAACATAAAACATTTTTATGCTACATACTTCTTTTGGAAATTGAGTTAATAACTATTATCTGCTTTAAAAAGCTGATGATTTAGTTTTCTTTCTTTTGTAGGCAGAACATAAAAACATTTTTATGTTACATTTTTTATGTTACATACTTCTTTTGGTTGTTTTGCTTATTCATAATGCCTAAAAATTGACACGAGTTTTTTTTTTCTAACGTTCCACAGATTATTGCGTTTCTAATCCCTTTATTAGATGATAAGTTTCCCCTTATACGTAGTATTTCATGCTGGACCATTTCTCGTTTCAGTAAGTTCATTGTTCAGGTACAATTGCCTGTCATTTCCATTTTCTTGTTCATGCACAAGACTTTTTTACTTTCATTTTTATGGTGATAATTGACGTATAGTTGAAAACAATCTTTTCTTCTTTATTAGGGTGTTGGACATCAACAAGGTTATGAGCAATTTGACAAGGTTCTTATGGGCCTTCTAAGAAGAGTATTGGATACCAACAAGCGGGTTCAAGAGGCCGCTTGTTCAGCTTTTGCTACACTTGAAGAGGTTTCTTCCTATAAATGAAGTTCAATTCTTTCATTAAATGCTGTTCTATTATTAAGTTTGTGGGATAAGAGTTTTTAAATCTAACTGAGTCTAATTTGCAGGAGGCTGCAGAAGAGTTGGCGCCAAGATTAGAGATAATTTTGCAGCACCTCATGTGCGCTTTTGGAAAATATCAGGTTTTTGCAACATTGGTCACCTGCTTTCATGCATTATCATATCACTCTTTTGCTCTGTTTTTGTAACATTTTATCTATAAATTTCAGAGGCGGAACCTCAGAATTGTGTATGATGCTATTGGAACTCTGGCTGATGCCGTTGGCAGGGAGCTAAATCAGGTATTGAAGATGTGCCAAAGATTATCCCCCCAATAGATCCCTCCAGCCTTATTTTTCTCTTCTGTATAATTCAATTATTCACTGCAAAGCTGCAAAATTTCTGTTATTTGTATGCTGCATTTCTGACAACTACAAGTCTCGTCCAATTGACTTTGCGATGCTTTTCAGCCTGCTTATCTTGACATTCTGATGCCACCATTGATCGCAAAGTGGCAACAACTTTCAAATGCAGACAAAGATCTCTTCCCATTGCTTGAGTGCTTTACATCTATATCACAGGTATATGTTACTCTTATTCCTTTTATTGTTTTTCAAAATTAGTTTTCTTATTATCGTTTGCAGATTCGTAAGTGATTTACAGATGAGATCAAGGAATTTTTGGAGTTAAAAACATTTTGAAAGTTTTATAGCGTTGGTGGCATGATTTTTTTTTTTTTTAAAGTAGTCAGATAAGAATATTTTCTACAGGCAACTTTTGGGGAGGTTTTTTTTTATTCTCTTATTGGGTGATTTTGTCTTTGTAGAACTTCAGTTTTTCCTCGCTGGCATTGCTTTTTGAACAATCATTTGTACTGCACTTCTTCACTAAAAGACACCGCCAATAGTACATTATTTTTGGATAACTTATTGTGTCTCTTCATTTTCATATTGTCATTACTGTGTACTCCAACATATAATTCTTTTGCATTTGGTGTGGAAAACCTGCTATGTTTTGATTTTAATAGCTGGATATAACATATAAGGGAAGGATGCCAAACTTATTGATGAACTTTCAGCCAAAAATAAATTGAAACTTATAGATTTACTGAATCAATATTTTAATTTATTATGCTCTGTTCAGGCATTGGGTACAGGATTCTCTTCATTTGCCGAGCCTGTATTTCAGAGATGCGTAAACATCATTCAGACCCAACAATTGGCAAAGGTTTAACGAAGATATTTTCACTTTTGTAACTGTGTGAATGTTTTATACCTCAGGTGCTATTAGTTTGTATATGCTGATTCTAATCTGTACAATGTATTCTTTCTAATTCACATCTCCACTTCTCAACTGTTGAAATTCCACAGGTTCTTTGTCTTATTGCATGCAGCTTTTACTAAACCGTTGCCTCAACTTGCAAGTGTGTTTAAAGTATGCTTTGGACTTCTGTTGCAGGCTGATCCTGTTTCTACTGGGGCCCAGTATGACAAAGAGTTTATTGTATGCTCTCTTGATCTGCTCTCAGGACTTGCAGAAGGTCTTGGAAGTGGGATAGAGAGTTTGGTATTCTCGTTTTCCCATAATTACTTTGTCAAGAATGATTTACCAGATTCATATTTTTGTTACTAAATGCCCTCTGGCTTAGATGCTATGTAGTAAAGAGATGATGCAAACATGAATATGTTTTCGGCATCATATTTTGTCCATTATAACTTTGTGTGTTTCTTTTGTGGTGTATGTACAATTGCAACGTTTGACTATCCAGTTCTCCATTTTTTACATAATGGTTTAAATGAAACACTCATTATGTCGTTTGTAATGGACGTGACATTATATGGTTGTGCGTGAACCTTGTATTGTTCACATATTTAGATTAAGTTGATCTTAAATCAGTAGGTTGTATATTTATGCACTTACCACTTTTTTATGCATGTTTTTAATCCTTAGGTATCAAAAAGTAATTTGGTAGACCTGCTTTTGCAATCTTGCATGGACGATGCTCCTGATATCAGGCAAAGCGCCTTTGCACTTCTTGGTGACCTTGCGAGAGTAAGTTGAGGGCACAAAAGATTTGCCTAATTATCGCACAAATTTCATAATAAGTTCTCTTTTTCATCCTTTGGCCAACTAATAAGGCTGTTCATTAGGTGATAAATTTTTGCTAATAAATTTTACTTAATAAATTTTTCGAGGAAATGACTTGGTGTTCAACAACTCTTACTAGTTGTTTTTTAACCTGTCAGGTAGTTTATCATCCTCCTCTTCTTCTCATCTTTGTTTTATGTTCTTTATGATTTGTTTAGGTCTGTCCTGTCTGCTTGCGACCTCGTTTACCTGAATTTCTTGACGTTGCAGCGAAGCAACTGGTATGTGAAACTCATTGCATGGTTTTAAGTCGTAATTTTGGAGTCGCGTCTTTTTACTTGACATGTTTCTGTACAGAACACTCCTAAGCTTAAGGAAACTGTTTCGGTTGCAAATAATGCATGTTGGGCAATTGGAGAGCTAGCAGTGAAGGTATGTGCCACGTAATTTGTATCTAGCATTTATATTGTATGGCTTCAAATTGGAACCGGCTTTAGGATTTTACTTGTCTTGTTATCACTGGAAGGACTTTGGCTCATTGATATTACAGAAAAAACAATTATCCTCGATAAAGGGTTTTTCAGTTTGTTATGTTTGTAATTGTCATATGTATTTCTTTGATTTTTCCCTGTTGACTGTTCTTATACTAGGTTGTTAGCTTTGTGCTTCATATTAGCTTTTCATGTTTCTGAACTAGAACTATAAAATTTTTCTTAACTCTGCTAGAAGAGTTGCACAATAGAATTATCATACAAGTAACTTTTATTTGCAGGTCCATCAAGAAATTTCTCCAGTTGTTATGACTGTTATTTCACGCTTAGTCTCCATTCTTCATGCAGAGGTGATTGCTTCCTGTGTTTTCTCAAATAACAATATGCGTATTCGGGATGATGCATTGTTCTTAAGCACATATGTTAACTCTGTTTAGGGGCTCAATAAGTCACTTATTGAGAATAGTGCAATCACACTCGGGAGGCTTGCATGGGTTTGTCCAGAGCTTGTATCTCCTCATATGGAGCATTTTATGCAAGCATGGTGCACTGCTTTGTCTATGTAAGTTTGAATGACGTCAATATTATTTTATATATGTGTGTGTGTGTAATCTCTCACAAACAATTAATTTTGTGGCAGGATACGTGATGACATTGAAAAAGAGGATGCATTCCAAGGTCTTTGTGCAATGGTATGTGTCTGCTTTCTTAAGGAGTTCTTATTATTTTTGAGCCACTAATGTAATATCTCTGCTTCGGGGTGCTTGATGTTCAGGTTAGAGCAAATCCGTCTGGAGCATTAGGTTCAATGGTTTCTATGTGTCAAGCTATTGCAAGTTGGCATGTAAGTATGACAACATTTATCTTTATTTTTTGCATGTGTTGTTTTTTTTATATCAAACTTAAGTTTTGGCTGAATATGTCCGTAGGAAATAAGGAGTGAGAAGCTTCATAATGAAGTTTGCCAGGTGTTACACGGCTATAAGCAGGTTAGTTTCTCCTTTTGCTCAAAGAATATTTTGAGTTGTTTTCTAATTTGGTTAAGATTCTTGTCTCTTGCTAGTAGAGGAAAAATGTACAACATATGTAGACGACCACTGAACATAAGAGTAGGATGTTATTTATCGTTGCCTTCTGAATGTGTAATTTGCAGATGCTTGTGAATGGAGCATGGGACCAATGTATGTCTGCTTTGGAGCCTTCAGTAAAGGAGAGGCTATCAAAATATCAAGTTTAACTTGATCTAGTAACATGCTCTCTCTACTGGCTCTCTATATGCTTGTCAGAGCTGTGTGTCTGGTTCGACTTTGTTGATCGTTCTGTGATTGTTCAGCAATTCTGTGGTCATGATCCTTTTGAGCAAAGATCAAATTTTGGTCCCCAATATGTGGGGGAAAAATTAGTCGTCGAAACAATCGAAGCTTGAGTTCATTTGCACCTCTTCAAACGTTAACATGGGTTCATGCAGCACTTGAGAAAAGTGAAGCGGCTCAGGGTTGGGAAGGTTGGTGTACAGGGGTGGTTTGGCTTTCCAAGCTTTGAGGGTGTTGTTGTTCTTGGGAGTCTTGTATTTGAAGGCATAGATACATTCAAGTCAATTACTGGAGTCATCATTTTTTTTTATAATAGAGATGTCTCATTCAAATGTGGGATTCATCATTATTGTTTTTCATTTAGGTTTGAAATTTTTCATAAATTAGCCATTTTAGTCTATAGGGTTTGTGTCTTATTTCCACAGATTTTGTACAAGGGATTTTAAGTTACGGATTCAAATTTTCTAATATTTCATATATAGTCCAATTTTAAGGAAGTGTAGCCTTTATTTTTAAGAATGGCATAGTAATTCTTGCTGCATTAAGCGGCCGTGGGAGTGAGAACAATAAGATACTTTGTAACGTTACTGTTTGATGTATTAGTGGAAAATGCATCTTGTTTGGACACAAGTTAGTGATTCCTTTTGTTTCTTTTAACGAAATGCAATTTTTCAAGTTAAACTTCCGTGCTTTCCACATGCCCGTGGTCATGCAGCTTTTCCACATGCTTTTGTGGGTTTACGTATTGTGACATTGTTTCTAACCCTTCAGAAAGCGCTGCCGTGGAAAAGTTTTTCTAAATCGCAATTGAAATCCTTGGAGAGTGCGTTTGGTAAGATGGATGGAGTGATGGAGGGAGGTAGCGGAATGGGAGGAGAGTCGAGGTCGTTGTTTGGTTGGACTCCAGCCGTTGGGGTGAAGAGAGAAGGATTGGGTCCACTATTTTAGATCTTTCTATTAGTGAAAAGATCCAACAAATTTATCAATTTAAGTTAAAAAGATTAAATTATCCGTCAAAATAAATTATTAACAAATAATAAAATAAACAGTTTAATAACTAGGCGTACAACTATTTTCCATCATTCAATAACTAGGCATACAACTATTTTCCATCATTCAATAACTAGGCATACACTATTTTCCGTCATTCCTTTGAACTCTCCTTTCCTCCTCCTATAAAACACAAAAATTGTTATAATTCTGTGTCCTTCACATTCCTCGTACTTAAACTTTTCATCCTTTATATATCACTCCTATCAAAGTTGAAGGTACATGATTGTTCTCTGTAACATATGATCGCGGATTTCTTTAGGCCACCTCTCCAGAGCGCAATTCCGGGTTTCATGCTTAAAAAATATAGGCGCGCGCTTGGAAGCTATTCTTTCCAGCAGAACAAGAAAAGCAGAAATCCAGTTTCAAATTGAATCCTGCCATGTGGGTTTCAGGATTTCTATATGAAAAAGAAGAAAAGAGGGGAGAAAGAGAGAAAAAGTGGATCAATTACAATTAAATTCAACTGTTTCCAAATGCCTAGGTCCGAACACTGGCATGCATCTTCGATAGAACTTGCATCAACAGAAAAACCCCAACAATTTCACTTTTCATTCCCAACTTTAAACGACTCAAAATTTCTATCTTTTACTTGAAACCTGCTTTGAACTGTAGCCGTCCAAGTGGGTAACCCAACAAACAATTTATTTGAGCTCTTCAAACAATGGGCAGGCACAGTAAGCTTCCACAATGACCTAGTTGGATCATACTTTTTCTGCAAAATACGTTACCGGGCTCTCCTTAGGAGCAAAGCCAACAGATAGCTAAGGGCAGAGTCGATCGATGAAAGTGCCACAATCAGCAGCGCTACAAGAACAAGAGTCAGAGTAGCGGTCCTCAGCTGCATCAAAATGGATAAGGAAACAAATGAGCATTTATCCACTCAACTAGCATCAAATTCAACATGGAAGTGGGATTACAGTTGTATTGAGCTTGTTTAGTATAATAAATCAGTGATTTAATTCATGTTTAACTTGTACACAGTTGTGACGCATACCGTGCTAGAGAAGACCGGCCATTCTATGTACTTGAGCTGACTAGGCTGCTCAACCAGAAAAACAAACAGAGATCTTATCCCCCTATGAAGTGCAATTCAGCATCAGCAACAGCAACCATAAGTCAGTCAGCTTACTTAACTTTTACGAACAAATTAACAAATTCACATAAGTGGAACGCAATTCCACCGACTAGGGTTTCTTGTTTATGACTAGAGGCCTATTAAAATGCCTAAGCATTGAGAATAAAAGGGCAAGTAAACAAAGAATACCAAATAAATTCTTTGATCAGAGTTAAAGGAAAAGGCTCCTGAGGGAAGTCATCATCAAAGCTGGACTGATAAGAATCTCTTCCCATGTGAACAACATACTTAGCACCAAATCCAGACACACAGGATTTTCGGATACCACCTCCCAAAATCTGCCACCAAAAAAAACGGAAAAAAAAGAATAACCCATCATTCCATCGATCAAGTATTGTGTGAAGATTATAAATTAGGCCCAAAATTTTTTTAAAAAAAAGTTTCACCCATTGGAATGAAAGTAAGCTTACCCTTCTAGATGGTACTACAACTTTCACGCCATTGAAATTACTGAATTTTATGCAATTATATCTCCGATTCTGTAATGCTAGTTTTGCCTGGTTGGGTGTAGGAATCAAACCTGTGGAAACGGTAAAAGGAATTAATAAATAAATCTAATAGGAACAAAAAATACAGAGAAATAAGGAGATTAGAAACCTGAAGAAATCGCCGAGGACTGTGGAAGTATGACCATCTTAGATTAAAGGGCTAAGCTCTATCTACATAGAAGAAAGAAAAAAGCAGCAATTAAAACCCTAAGAGAGAGAGAGAGAGAAACGGGAATGAGTTAATAAATTCCAGCTACATATAATATCGAAAAGGTTTAAGGTTAAGCTAACAAACTAATAACTCGCTAGTTTCGGCCAAAAAAAGGCGAAAGTGAGTGAGTGAATGACCCAGAAAATTAGCGAAGGAAATGGAATTGTTTCGTCCAACGGAGGAGAAGAAGAAGAAGGGCTGATTCTGTTCAGAGATTGAGAGAAGCTTCGCCTACTCCACTCTCGGACGAATGTCAAAAAGACGGTAAGCAACAACGTCTTCTAGACCGCCAAGGAGAATAGCAGAAATAAAATGAAAAAGAAAGAAGAAAGAGAAAAAGGAAAAGGAAAAATCCATTTACTTTAGGGATTTGGTATGAACTCTTTTTTTTAAGGTAAATGGTAAATGGGGTGTTTGGAAGGTGATGAAAATCAATGGTGAGAATTATTTTTACTGTTATATGTGAGAATTTTATACTGTAGTAATTTTTTTTTATTATTACTGTAGCATGTAAAAATTTTATACTGTTTATAATTGAGTTTGTGGTGATAATTACTTTGCCAAACACCTGGAAAGATTTTGAAAGTTTAGCAAATGATTGTTTTTGTACTTTGATGGTGTATATCAATATATTATATCATTGATACACTGATTTGTAATTTTTTGTTTGTTATTGATTAATTTATAGTTTATTTATTTAATAATTTAACAGTTTTTTTATAATAAATTATTAATAAATTAATGATATACACTTATCATTGATAGATCATATTTTATAATTGATTTACTAACGTTATTTTATAATGCCCATCAATAATGAATGATGTAAAAATGGGTCATTTTTCTAATTTTTAAAAAGTTCAACAATTTTTTTAATTTTTAAAATATTCACCCATTTATTTCAAAAGGTGACAAAAATAGGATATTTATCTATTTTTTCATTCTTTTTATCAAATGATTTATTTTTATTTTTGGAGTTTTACACTCTTCAAACTTAGACGGTATCAAATTTATATATTTAGATTTCAAATTTATGTAAAAAAATTAAAGGTAGAAAATTCAAACTCTTTACCTTATAGTGTAGTTGGATGTTATATTATCTTCAAATTTATACTAATTTATACCTTATTTTAAATCAATGATTGATTTTGACGACAAAATAGACCTAAAAATCTTTGGAAGAATAGTAACTCAAAGTTGAAAAATATGAAGGGTATTAAGCAGTAAAAAATTGGCCTTTGATTGGAAAAAAAAAAAAGTAAAGATTTTGCATGAATTAGAAATGTGAAGATATAAATTGGATACAATTCAAAATATATATATTATAGTTTGTTGAAAACCTCGGAATACAAGGTGCAAAAATGTAAAATAAAAACATTATCAAACTGATACTTTCATACCCTAGAACTTCAATTTGAAACGCAAGATCCTACATTTAAAAATACGTTCTAAATCTTTGTTAATGGACAAAATGTCCACTGATTTTGGACAAAACACACCTTTTTTTTTTTTTTTTTAATACTCTGGCATTTATAACGTTAACTGTCCTTGGTCTGGAATTCAGGTGCAAATTTGACCTTTAACTGAAAAACTTTTGATTCGCATCTCCCTCACAACTCAATGCTTATGCGTTCAAGCTCCCAGGGAATCTTAGTTATTAATTTATTTTGGGGTTATGTGAAAGGATCTTATGGATCTTCCGATAACATATTTCATTTTTCTCTTTAAATTTAAATGTAAACGGTTTGAACTCTATGTTTTAAATGTAAACGGTTTGAACTCTATGTTTTGTAGCGAAATCAAGTGTGAAATTATTCATAAGTTATGCTTGCAACCAATTCAGACACATATTTAGCTAACCACGTTATTCAATTTTTTTTAAAGAAAGAGAACTATAGTTATTTTGGAGATAAAAAATTTATTATTGAATGTCTTGCTTGCCAATTTATTCCCTAAAGAAGTAATTAAAAAGGAAAAGGCTCCCGGTTGTGCCTAAGTATCTTTTCAAAACGCCTCTCTCCAAACCCAAGCTAGCACAATTTTTTAATTCCAACACGCCTAGGGTTTTGACTCCAACTGAGGTAACGGCCGGCAAGTTGTTTCTCCTTGTCTTCATAGAAAGATTAAACAAGAACAAAAAAATTTTTGCTTATCATAATTTGGCCTTTGTTTTGTCCCTACAGTCTTCACTACTTTGTAAAAACCAACAAATATAACGATCACTGGTAACTTAATGTCTCCATTGGCTAATCATTTTGTGAATGAGTAATCCTATTTAATCGTACAGGGTTATAATTTTGTTGCTTAAAAAAACAGTAAGACTTAGTCTAAAAAATACATTACATAACAGACTAAGGCTTACAGTTTTATGAGTAACAGGGTTATAACTTCATAGGAGTGAAAATTTTTTTTTTTTCTTAAATACTGCATGACACATTGCATACAACATACATCATCCACACACACACACTTGCACCTATATACGTGAGAATATTTTGTTGCGAAAATGTCCTCCCTAGACAAATTACTCTCATTTATAAGCCTTGAAAATCCAATATACAGCAAAGAATGTTTTGATTTCAAACATAGATATAAGATGGACCTTGTTTTTGTTGCTGTATGAAGCGATGGTTCTTCGCTGCTGCCATTTCTATCCTGGCCCATATCTCCGTCCTTTTGATCTCGGCCTGGCGAGCTGCGGATTCTCTGAGGTTAATCTCTTCGAGGCATTTGGAGTACAAAATTTGATCCATTTCTACAAACATCGCCTTTACGTTTTCGGTCAGTTGGCGAACGCTTTTGCTCCAATGCCACTTGAGGTTCCTCTCCATGCCCTCCACCACAACGGGAAACACTTCTTCCAATGCCGTTGATGCCATTTTGACAAAACGTTCGTTGTTCCAGACATAGATTGCCCTTTCGGCTACCTAAAATTCAAGCAAATATAGCCATTATTTGCTAGTTAACCATCTTCAATACAAAATGTCAATGTTAATATTATATTTGCTACCAAAAAGTATAAAAATAGTATATTTGATGTGTTTTTTTGACTCTAATGCGTAATTCTATTTAAAATGCCATATTATGTGTTATTTTAAAGATAAAGAAGAGACTATAATTGAGTGGGGAAAGAGGGAGAGAAGTAGTTTCTGAAGTCCTGAATTTTGAGAGAGTTTAAATAGCATTTAGTTTGCTAGTAAGTGCAAGACCATTGAGCTATGTATATTTTTCCACTCAATCCTCAAAAGACAAACCATAACAAATTTTTACTATGTTTATTGAGCAGGGGCTTCTTCAAGTCCTTTCTAGGATGACTTCAATTGAACATGGGGAAGGGCTTCAAGATGATTTTGAATAGTTTCCTGACTAATCTGATTAAAGCTCACATCTCAGTAATCATTATTGGCTTTCTAATCTTTTCTTTCATATTTTTGAAATAAAATACTTATCGGATTTCTAATCTTTTCTTTCATATTTTTGAAATGAGGAAAAAAAATAAAATACTCCATGGAAGACAAGATAAAGTCCTCAGAACAAAACAAAAGAATACATGGGAATTTTGTGGTAGTGTATCCTGCAATAAGATATAGTTTTTAACAGTTCAATTTTATCATATTTTATTAAATTTATCATATATATATATATATATATATATATGTATGTATTTACTTTGATATGATTCTGATTAAAAATTGGTCTTCCCAATAGGGTGTCTGTTTTCCTTTTATTTCATATTTTACCACAAAATTGTCCAAGGAAAAAAGAAATTTAATTTTTAAAAAGTTTACCTGAGAGTTCCAACTGTTGAAGCATCTTGTAATCTGAGTACACAAAGGCAGGGCCAACTTCCTATACTGATCGGTGTCAATATGCTCCACAACTTCCTCCAATTCCCCAATAAGCAAAAGCTCCTTTTGGCAATTGGTGACAGGCCAATACTTCAAAATCCCCCTCACAACAACCCCACCAAGCGCAGGCTCCTTCTGCACAAACTGAGACACACAATATGCCAACTGCCTGTGGTAACCCTGCATTCCCTTTGTCTTGTGGAGAGGAATAAGCACTCTCATGAGGAACAACTTGTGCTCTTCTTTCAACGGCACAGTGAATCCATTTATTATGCTTCCCCATATCTCGAGCAAATCTCCAATCCCGCAGTGTTTCTGATCGGTCTCGAACGCGTAGTTCAAGAACACGTCGTTCATCGACTTCCTCATGAAAGACCGGTGGAGAGTGAAGCGAGAATATATCCGGTGGTAGATGTTCTTTAAGCTCTCTCGCTCCCGAGGCTCCTCGGATTGGAAAAGCGAGAGGATGGTTACAAGGAATTGGTGATCAATGTAAGGACTAAGTTTTTGCGTATCGGTGTTTGCAATTAGCCTCAAGAGTATGTCGTAGACTAGTTGAAGATGTGACCACATTTTCGAGGGCTTCAAGATGGGGTCTTCTTCATGATCAGGGAAGTCCGAGTCGGAGGTGAATATCGACGAATAATTATTGTTAGAAGGCGGAGGAAGTGGACGGAAAATACTTGCCGAAATCATGGCCATTAGAGGTGATATAACTTGATCATGAAGAGGCTTTTTCGAGGTTTTTATGATGGACAAGAGTTCAATGAGGTCTTGGCGTTTAAGTTCTTGCTGAGAAGGAGATTCGGACAGATCGGTGATTGGGTAGTGAGAGATTAGAGAGAGGATTTTCTCCTTCTCAGAATTCGAATCGCGAGCAAAGAGGATCTCAAGTGTAGGATTCTTTCCTGATGAGCCTCTTTGGTTGTTGTTGCTTTGAGCTGCTTCCATTTTTTTACTTGTTTGTGCTAATAATTTCTCTAGGTGTTTGAAAGAAAGAGCTTTGTGATCTTTTTTATGCATGTTTATATGCTTTGCTGGACCGTGAAGAAAAGGCCAAATGCAACAGCGATGTTTTATAGACAAGAAGCGTTGTAGTGTCCGGTTCAACTAGGAGAGTAGAGATAATTTGATCCCCTGCAGAAATTCAAGAGGCAAGTATTTTTTGGGGCTTTGTTCTTGCTTCTCAAATGGGTGAGTGCCACGTGGTCTTCTTGGTTGTTAGCGTACAGCCTGTGGGTTGTGGCAACTAGTTATATTAGGGAACATGATAAAAAACAGAACACAAAGCCCAGTTTATTTATTTAGCCTCCATGTGCCTCACCCAACCAATCAATCTCAACATGGTTAAACCGTATGATGGTAGTCTAGAAAATGGCATGTAAAATATAAGTGAAATACAAGTCTTTTCTGTCTTTACGTCAGCTTACACCCCAATAGGGGTGAATTTTGTTCTTATTATGGAATGAACAAATACTAGCTTAGGGTTATATACGGGGGCGAGGCGGCCGGGGGCGCGCGGGGGAGGGGGACCATGCTTTTAGAATGGCTTGACATATTTGCGATGGGGACTCAATCATGCATGTACAGAGACAAAAGAAATTTCAAGCAACAAGACGAGGATAATGTCGCCAATGTGGATCCTCCAAAGTGACCCAAGACCCTATAACTTGCAGGTCTTTTTTTTTTTTTTTGGTCATAAGCGGAGATAATATTACTAAAGAAATCTGAACTGGGTTGGGTACAAAGGCTATACAAAGACCAAAAAATAGGGTATCTACACAAATTCAAAGAACCTATTTTAGAATTGGAAAAAAACTCTAACCCTAAACAGAGATATACTCCTACAAGTCGAGGTTGTTTCAACTCAGAAGAAAGCCATTTCTAACTTAAAAATTACCCAACCGACAAAACGGCCCCCACACTCCCGACGGCACGAACCCAACCTCAGCTAAGGTTGGGCCCCTCAATGTCGGAGCTCAATGGATGCCGGCCACATCGACACACACCAAGGCCAAAACACCTCACACAAAAACAAACATAATACACAATAGAAACAAACAACTGAAAGGCAAAACTGTCTTTATTTTACAAACACTACAATAAACTAGAATATAAGCACTACAAAAGCCGTTGGAATAGATCCAGCCACCACGTACCAAGGAACCAAAAGTCTTTGCAACAGTCAAAGATGAATAGGCAGGGAAGAAAGCTAGCCAATTGCGACGCGTCTGCTGCCGCCCATCATCGTCATAGTCACAGAGTCCCGGAGAGCTGTTGCTCCGAAGGAAGCATAGCTCCAACATTGCCAACACCTGATGCGTTGATTCTTGTACACGTAACTATACATGGTCGTATCAAGTAATATAAATGATGAGTTGAGTATTGTTTCCACGAGGATTGATTATAACTAATATGTTAGTAATTTTCACTATTTATATTTATTTTTTATATCTATTTTTTTATCAAATTAAAATAGGGGAGGGTTTTAAATTTAATAACTAAATTACTTGAACTAATGAAAAAACATAAACAAAATTAAAATACAAAATAAATGATAATTAAAATGAATAAAAAATGCAAAATTAATTAAAAAGAAAATGACAATAACTTAATTAAAATAACAAAATTTAAATTCAAAATTCAAATCAAAATAACAATCGTGAATAACTAAAACTATAATAAAATCCAAGAATTTGTAAACAAAAATAATAAAACTGCTTAAATGTTCATTCTCCATTGTTAGACAATAATTTTGCAGTAATTGTAGAATTATTTCTAATTTTTATGTTGAAATTATCAACCATAAATAGTAAAACACTCTATTATCCCAATTTTTTCTTGTTTTATAGTTTGGCAAAGCAAGCTTTTTATTAAATTTTTTTCCATTAAATTACTTAGAATAAGCTCTTTAGATTTAATCTAACGGAAGCTTTAAGTTGAGAAAGATAGGTTGATATAAGCAATAAACTCACAAGTTAGGTTCATTGAACTTATGTTATGTTTCACATCATAATTAAGTAAAAGCCTACTATAATTGTAGATCATAAATTGCCACGACTGGCTAAAAATATAAGACAATTACGGATCCAAATTTTAACATGACATTAAGCGATTTTCTAGTCTCATTTAGTTGCGTGGCCAAATTGAACAAGAAAATAAATGTAAACGTTAATTATAGTGAAATATCAATCTCAAATTGAAAACTTGAAAAATAATTCATATAAAATAGCTACATAAACATATCCAAGGCTTTTAAATCACTTTTAATTAAAAATAAATTAGCTAGACATAACTGAAATAATAACAAAAACATAAAATCTAATAACTTTGCCGTTCAAAAGATTGGTAGTATTTGAAGAACAGTGATGGTCTCTAAAAATTTTGCTGCAGAAACTTCCTTAGATTCGTTCTCCTTTCTCTATTTCTCCGTATTTTTCTCTCAAAATTCTTGGTGCTTTCTAAATGAAAAATTGATGGAAGGAGTAATGATTTGAACCGAAGGGTTATTGCCTTTTTATGTGCGAAATCGACGATTCTTTTCATAATTTTATATTTAAAAGCCGACGAAATGCCGCCACTCTTACTGAGTGGTTGAATTATTCAGCCGCTTGAGGGAGTAAGGGTATAATTTGATTCTCGCTCCTAAAATGCGGGTAACTGATTTACCGGGTGTTTGGCAAAGTGGTGGGAACCAAGCTCAGTTATGAACAGTATAAAGCTCTCATATGCTACAGTAACAATAAAAAAAATTGCTACAGTGTAAAGCTCTCACATGCTACAATAAAAGTGGTTTTCACCACTGATTTTTATCACCTTCCAAACACCCCTTTATATTTTTCCTTTCTGTCCCGTTCAGCAAGTGGAATTGAAGATAAGAATTGATTTTGTTTTCAATTCTTCACTTCCTTGGCTCGATTCCAGCGCACAAATTTTGGTTTGAGATCAGCTACTTTGCGGATGGGGGGAGACGGAAACGGCCCAATCTGGTCCGTTGATCACAAGTACTTTCACAAAAGCTGACGACTGGAAGAATGGAGAACATGTGCTTAGTTTGGAGCCGTTAGGATTGAGAAAACCTGTGGGGATGCCCGCAGTAGATCCAAGGCGGCTAACACACCCATGTGAAGTGAGCCAAGGCTGTCTTAGCTTAGCTTCATGGCTCGGCTTCACTGGCGACTTCATGTACAATGGAGAGTCGGGCGGCTCGGCTTCACTGGCGACTTCATGTACAATGAGAGTTGGGCGGCTCAGTTGGCTCGGCTTAACGGCTTGGCTTATCTTTTTTCAAAAAGTTCTTACCCAAATTTTTCTAAAACTAATTCCTGGGCCCTAAATTTGAGTTTCTTTTCATTTCTTCTTCTATTTTTGCCCCAATGCCATCTTTCCTTGAAAATAAACCCAAAGAAAATAATTATTTTTCAAAAAAAAATTACTAAAATTAAGTAAATATAATTAAACACGTATTTAACACAAAACTAAATTAAAGCTAAGAAAACACTTAAAAATAAAAATAAGGATCAAAATAAAAAAGGTAAAAATAAAACTTAATTAAACATAATTTAAAATACATTTTACAAAAGTAAAATAATTAACAATTAAATATACCTCTAAAAATTACCAAAAATGTATTAAACAATAAAAACATGAAATCGAACATATTTTATAGAAATCACACTAAAATGCTAGAAACAAGCAGATATGCTTAATTCAAGGTTCCAATAAGAACTAAAATGCTAAATAAATTATTTTAAACTCGTGAATACATATATTTTTATGTTATCAACTCCCCTAGAGTCCTCTCCGCCCCTACTCACGTGCTCAGCCACCTAACCCACTCCCTAGATCCTTAGTCTTTGGAAGTCGAACGTCCCCTATAGCCAGGAATCTAGGGCCTCCGATTTGCTCCTTACTGAACTAGCCCACTACCCACTATCGTCCTTGATGCATGCCAGACCTCCTCCATAGCCCTTTTTTTCACTTATTTTGGTCACAAAACACGAGCTTGGATGACTTGTCAGGTCCCGGAGTACGGGAGGTGACGTGGTAGATTAATTGAGTTAATTAAATAGAGATTTAGTTAAAATATGGGTTTAAGAATAAAGGAATTTATTTATAAAAAATGTGAGAATTTTAAAACCTTTTTATTTAAAGCGAACAATTATAATACTCGAACGAATAAGGCTAACAAAATAAGCAATAAAGAAATAATAATAAAAATAATAAAAATTTATAGTGAGGCGAGAATGGGTCCCACTGACCCACATCTTATGCACACATATAGTACTGATAACATTAAATTACAACCACAGTCCAGAATAAAAGAGAAAGTTAAGAATTATACATGCCTTGAATTGTTTGTTATACAACCTACTCAAATCTTCTACTGGTCGCAAGTCCGGTCAATGGACTCTTCTCCGATCCTAAGCTGAAATCCACCTAAGGGTAAGATTTTAAAACAAATAAAACGTGAGCGAAAAGCTCAATAGGACTATTTATTCAAAACATTTAATTTTAAAAGAAATTTCATTAAACAAATAAACATTTAGAAAATGAACTTAAATGAGTAAATATATAAATAATTAAATAAATAAATAAATAATTGAATAATTAAATAAATGCGTAAATAAGAATCCAATAAAGACTTATCTTACCGAAACAATTTTATAGGTCGACTAGAAAGAATAACATTTTCTTTTCTTGGACAAACCATATGTATTTCACCACCGTAGTGGCCCAGTTGGGTTTCGGGACTTGCCCTCAAGGCTGCGCACTACACGACCCGATCTCTGATATGGCATCATGCCCCAAAATATATTTATCTATATATATATATATATATATCTTTTCATGATTATTAAAATCTCTTTTTACCAAAGACAATCATTTACATTCATTATGAGGTTTATTATGAAAAATCACCTCAATTCTACCATTTATGAAATCAGCCAATAAAAATATATTTTCAACCAATCATTTGAAAACTTTTTGTTAAAAATTCCTTTGAGGCCAAAACATTTAAAACTAGCTACCAAGGAAGGGGTAGAAGTCCTATATCGATACTCATGTCGGTGTCCTTCACCGAAATCCAGGTTCGCTATACGTTAGATCCGCGGATCCACGCATAACCTTAAATAGAAACTAGATCTATTAGTATCTAGCGTGAGATATTCTATATTATTAAATCATCTCATAGTGTCCTAGTATGCCATTTAGATTTATAAAGTCATTTTACAAAGTTGAAATTTCAATCGGGGTTCAAAACGGTGAAAATAGATGAAAAATCATAAAATTTTACCATGCCCAGTCGGCCGGCGGTCCCCGTGGTTCGGCCGTCCGAATTGCACAGTTCGACATGCTGGAAAACCAAGTCCAGTCGGCCAAACTTTTTCAAGTTTGGCTTGCCGGTCGGATGAATCCGGCCTGTCGATCTAGAAAATTTTTAAAATTTTTTAAGCACGAGTCTTGGCCTCCCCGAGCCCAAATCTTCAATTTCAACCTGTTTTCTCAATTCTCAGGCATGGGTAATGTCATAATTGATAGAAAAACATAGTAGATTACTTTTTAATATTTTAAAACAAATTTTAAACAAAATTTTTAGAAAAATCCAAAAATAGAGAAAAATAGAGAGAAATAAAAATCTTGATTTAAATCCATTTTGATAAAACAAAGCTTGTATTCTAGTAATTCTAAGTTCATCTAATCTAGATTGAAGGTTTTCTAAGCTTAGAAAAACTTAGATTTCGAAATACAAGAAAAATTTAAAAATTTAAAAAGTATTGAAAATTTGAAAACTAACCTTGGATTAAGCTTTGAATTGAGTTTGTGGTTGCTCAATCGCGTTCCCGAGCCTTCAATCAACTAACCCGAAGCATGGAGTTGATTTTTCTTTCAAAAATTTTGAGAGAGAATTGAGAGAGAGTGAGAGACCGAGAGAGAAAAAGAGAGAGGGAGAGAGTGACAAACGAGAGAGAGGAGAGAGAGAGTGTGAGTGAGAGTGAGAAAGAGAAAGAGAGAGTGAGAATAAATAGAGAAAAAATGAGCGGTTTTACTGTATGAAAACCGTGTGCCACCCACAGTTTTGCAAAGCAGACATTTCGACGAATTGTTTTATTTCAAAAGTTCAAAATAACAATTAAAATGACTAAGAGTAATTTTAAATCATTAAAAGAATAAAACGACATAAATTCAGAAATTTCACAAAATAATCAAATTAAGTTTAAAATATTCATTATGGCATACTAATCTATCATTTAACACACTAACAACACTTAATTACTTTCAGGGAGTTACACAACTAGAAGCCAACTCGAAGGCGACGCAGGAGTTCGGTCCTTTTAGATGCAGGCGGCAACACACAAGGAAAGCAAAGGGAGAGAAAAGAAAGAAAAAAAAAGCGTAGCAGACAAGGCTATTTAGGGTCAATTTGAGAAATAACTTTTGAGTTATTGTTTTTTAATTTTATGACATTTATAAGAAAATTTGAAACATATTACTTTTAATGAATATAAAGATATTATTGTTCTTAAGTATTTTGGGTTAAGATTAGGTGAATATATGTTATCTAAGAATATTTTGGCCGTTTTGGTAAAGAAAAATGGTATAATCAAAATAAGGAAAAAAAAAGTGATGGAACACAAAAATAATAGTAATAATACCACCTAATTTACTTGTCACTTGCAGTTAATTTTAGTTTTTTCTCAACAATATATTTAATGAGAGAGCCCAATTCATGTGTAATCTTTAGTCAAGGATGAAGAAGAGCCTGGTGTATCGCAAAAGTGAATTAGAGAAATACCACTAAGATGTATCATTTTAAAAAAACAAGAAGAAGAAGAAGATTTGAGTGTAATATATGGCCTACTTTACACCATCAAGCCAGACCCTGCGTGTATTAAGGGGGTGGTGGTCCGCGGAGTCCCCTAGTATTCTGTGAAAGAGAAGGGCTTAGTTTATCTCATTAGTCCCTACGCTTTCTCCTCAGCTTTTCTTATTCCCTCTAATTAACGTTAGAGCAATTCTATCTAAACCCATAAGGTTATAATTCTATTAGTTATAAAACAATAGTATTCAGTCGAAAAAATACACTATATACTACATTGAACTTATAGTTTTATAAATAACAGAATTATAATTTTACAAGAATGAAAAGGATTTTTTTATTAGTATATGGTGTTCTGCCACAACCAAACGAAAGCCAGTAGTTTAACCAACCGTGACTGTAATGGAGTCACTTTACAACACTAACATTTATTTTATTTTTATTTTTTGTTAGCAAAAGGAAGGCTATAAAGTAGTAGCACTTTCATCACATATTTCTTAACTTTGCATGAAGCAAGAGAGAAGATAAAAAATCAATTCAAGTATGAAAGAAGAAAATGAGATGGACAAAGTGTAATAAAATGTTTCAGAACATAATTAGAACTATAAATTAAAATTAAAACACTGTATTATGTGTAGGCTTTACACTGAAATAACTATTACTTTATATTATATATATGAGAACTTTATGATACAATAATTAAAACTTACTAGTTCAACTAGTTACCGAATAAAGTGTAAATTTACTTTAAAAATACTCGATAAAAAGGACTAGCAAGACTGGCAAATTTTAGCCTCAATAGCTATATTCCTCTTATATTATTTGGATACAAGGTAGTAATTGTTATTTATTCTTATGATTCTGAAATTTAACTTTCAATAGAAAAATGGAGCGCAAGTCAAATAAATTATTTTATAATAATAATAATAATAATAAGACATTTTCATTATCGGACAGCAAAGCCATCCTCCAAAAAAGGCGACCTCTACAACCATAGAAAGCCAAAAGCCCTTGCCTTACGCACATGAACGTCAAATCAAAAATACGACCCCTTGAGAAACGTCCACGACATTGCAAATTAAATTATTATATTCGCATCATTTATAATCATATATAACAATTTCTATAAATATGACCAGACAAAAACAGAGAGTTTTTTCCACGTGGTTTCCCTGCAACATTCGCATACCATTTTGATCGACAGAATTCCCAAAAAACAAAAAGAGAGAATTCTGACAAAATAAAAATTCCTGATAAGTAAAAATATACGTAAAAAAAAATTCCTTCCTCTGTTGACAAACACTACCACAATTACTACAAGTTTACAACCATTTATAAATAAAACCCTCAAAAATTCAATTTTTCTTCCTCTTTCTCTCTCTCCCTCTCTTTCCCGAGAAAATCTTCCATGTTCGTCATTCAAAGGAAATCAAAGAAATCAGCTTCCTTTGTTCTTCATCGCCCGAATCACACTTGACGTCCATGGAAGCCGCCGAATTCAAGAATCCGAGGTCGGATTTTCCGCCGCCGAAATCCGATTCTCGGTCTCCTAGGTCTTCGTCTCCGAACGGATTCCACTCTCCGCGGCTTCAGATTCGGGACATCGAGATGACGGCGGTGCAGCCGTCGTCCTCCCCCGTGGAGTACACAAGCCTCAAGGACCTTCTGCCGTCGGCGCCGGCGACTGCCATGTCGCAGACGCCGTCGTCCAGCTGGCACGAGATTCCGATCAGGAATCCGCTGGTAAAGCACGCGGCCATGGCGTATCTCCAGCCGATGTCCACCCCGACGACGTCGTTCGGCAACAGAGGAGGAATCCTCGGGATGCTCAAGGAGATGTGCTTGTGCGGCGGCGATGGCGGTTGCGAGTATGGCTGCTTCGGGTGGCTCTGCGACGTCGTTTTGAGGACGGTGAAGGACGTGTTTGGGGAATTGGTTTTGGATAGAAGAAGGAGAGACAGTGAGGAGGAGGAGGATGAGGAAGATGAGGGATACGAAGACGCCGAGAAAGTTGACTGAGAGAGAGAGAGGAAGGGCATTTTTGGAAATTTGTGTTTTTGACTGGTGGATAGAGTTTGGATTACACGCACCGTAAATGGAGATTTTCAAGAATTTTTTGAAAAGGATTTTGATGATTTGTAAATAGAATGGGCAAAGTGTATTGTATTTGATTTGATTGGAGTAAATAAACAGTTAACACATGATTCTTCTGTGAAAGATATTTGACTTTTTGTTTTTGTTGGGTTTGGTCATGAAGCTACACGTTCTCTCTCTATTAGCAAAGCAAATGCAGCGGAAGAAGCTTGTTGCTTGTTTTACACAGGTGAGAACTATTTATTAAAATTATTTTTTTTATAGTATATAAAAATTTTATATTATAATAATTTTTTAATATTATTATAGCATATAAAAATTTTATATTGTTTATAATCGAAAAAGCGATCAAGACTTACATCTTAATAAAACACGAGTCAAGTAATTTACTTTGAAGGGACTGTCACACTGTAAAATCAATAATATTGTAAAGTCTTATATATGACTGTATAATTATAATTTTTGAAGAATGGTTTGTCAATATTAAATTTGGTTAAATTTAAAAAAGTATTAGCATGCAATTAAATTTTGAGTGGATGTGGTGCTAAAAAAAATGCGAGCACATATTTGTTATTTTCTCTGGTATCTAAACAAGGAAAAGAAAGTCAAAGCAAAAAAAAAAAAAAAAAAAAAAAGGAAGAATAAAGAAGAAGCGATGCCTGGTTTCTTTGAAAAGAAAACAATTGAATGGTATAAAAATTATGTACAAATGACGTTAACCGTTGGAGGGAGGCATTGTTTTCCAATATTAGATTATAAATATCACTTTAATCTGTATAAAAGTCGAAAAGAATTATCACTATAATATTACCGTAAATTTTTTGATCTCGTTGTCTTTTTTCAATTGATTAGAAATTTGGTCACTCGAACAAGTAACACAGATAAGAGGAATTGTAAAAAAAATCTTATATTGGGAGACAAATTGTAAATTTAAACTGCAAACTAATGGTGGGTGGTGGTTCTTTCAACAATAGCAATGTACTATCCTATTAAAATTCGATGAGCAGTAGTTCTTTTAACATCAAGCGTTCAATTCTAGGCCTTTATTTTTATTTTCATTTTATTATTAGGGTGTTTGGGAGAGTGGTGGGAACCAGTGGTGAGAACCATTTTTACTGTAGCATGTGAGAACTTTTTACTGTAACAAATTTGTTTTTTGTTACTATAACATATGAGAATTTTTTACTGTTTATAACTGAAATTGTAGTAGAAACCACCAAAACAAACAGGCCATTCAATTCAAGTTTTGTGAGTGTGAAGATCGGCTGTGGTGTGATTGTGTCGGTGTGAATGCATGTTGTAATGATTAAGTGCCGTGAAATTAAGGCGGAAGGACAACTCATTGATGAGCTATGTGTAGGAATGGGAGACAGGGCAATGACCTTTTAAAAGTTATTTTTAATTTTTTTTATAGTTTAAAAATTATTTTTTTAAATGTTTAGATAAATATTAAAAACGTTTTTATTTTTTTAAGTTCTATCTTATATGACTTCTTAAAAAATTAAATTTAAAATAGATTTTAAATATGTATTGAAAATTAATAATACATTATAAGCTTAAAGGTAACAATTTTATAACTTTTAAAAATATTCAAACCATTTTAATTTATTAAAATATTTTTAAAAATATAGTTTCAAACATTTACTATAAGCTTTTGTTTCTTTTTTTCTACCGACTAAAAACACAAACAAAATCTGTACCAAACGAGCCCATTATCGAGTTTTTGTCACTTCCATGAATAAGACGGCATTGTGTAGAATTTGTTTTGGCTAGAAATAATCACTATTTAAATTAACGTCTAATTGCTTTTGTGACAAAATGACGTCTCATATCTACATAATCTTCTTGATGAAGAAGTTTGAACATGTGAATCTCATCAAAAAAAAAAATCTTTCAACATATATCCATATAAATGGGAAATTTTCACCAACTTTTTTTTTTTAACTACAATCACCAATAATGACCGCATGAGCAATTCCCACCTCCGAAATGGTGGAAAACTTTGGAGTCCCCGACTATTATCTCTCTTTTGGTAATCTCCGAAATCTTCCTTACAAAACCATGCCAATTTTTACAAATTCTTGTGTTTTACCGCACAAGAACAGAATTTCTAACTTTTGTGGAGATCAACCCAAAACAGATTGCCAATCTCACACTGTGCTTCTCTGGGGAAAGCGCTCTTTTATTTATCAAATCTAGTGGCTTGAACTTGGTCATTCCATCAACACTTTTCTCTTCCTCTATCTTCCTCAAGAGTATATCCAAGACATCATAGATCATATTAGTTTGAACGTGTGATCTATCTTGATTGATGAATCATTGAGGCTTGCATGATGTAGCCCTCTCAAACCGAGCTCCATCCAACAGTTTTCTCTATTCCTCTTTGTTTCATCAGAGATTTTATCCTTTCTACATCTTCCCACCTTTTGGCTTCCGCATACAAATTAGAAAGCAAAACATAACACCCCGTATTATCATGTTCTAAAGCAAAAATGTGTTTCGCAGCATGTTCAGCGAGCTCGATATTTGTATGGTTTCTACTAGCAGTTAGTAACGATTCCCAGATCCAGCCTGTGGGTGTCAACGGCATTTCTCCAATAAAATTCTTGGCTCGGTTAAGATCGCGTGTTCGATTGATAAGATCAAGAATACAACCATAATGCTCTATACCGGGATCAATGCCGTAGTCTCTTTTCATTGAGTTATAGAAGCTCCACCCCTCTTGACCATGCCAGATGTGCCGCAAGATGTTAACAAGGAAACAAAGGTGCTGTAATTGGATTTGATGCCTTCATCTTTTATCTCGGGGAACAATTCAATTGATTTTCTTCCAAAACCATGAATGGCCTAAGCCATAATAAGTGTTCCGTGAACTGACACTCTAGCAGTCTCTAGTTCACCGTACTTTCCATACATGTAGACAAGTGAATTCGAAACAACATTTGGTATTGTTTTCAAAATAAGTGAAAATGTTTTTGTTTTGAAAAATGAAAATTTTTTGAGAATTGTGCTGAGCGTATTTTTAAAATTTTTAACTCGAAAAATATGCGAAAATATTTTTAAAAATTCTAAAAACAAAACCAAACGGGGTACATATTTGAACAATGATCTGATTTTGCAATACAACCGTGAATTTGCTTCCCCTCCTTAAGCGACGCCACTTCAGAGCATGAAGGTAGGACGCTGGCTATTGTAATAGCATCCAGTTGCAGAGGCTTTGTCAAGGTTTTTTGAAATAGGTCAAATGCTTCCTCATTCTGTCCATTTTTTACGTGAGCAGAAATCATGGAATTCCCTGTCGCCAAGCTTTTTACTTCCATTTGATCAAATATATATTCCACCGATTGATTTCGGCTTTCCAAAGGCTCCATATAAATCAATCAAAGAAGTTTCCAACACGACATGAGGGAGAAACCCTTTTCTAATGGCATATCCATGAGCAGATTTACCTTCCAAAAAGGCTCCTAACTGTGCACATGAGGGGAGAAAATTAATTATCGAAATTGCATCAGGGCTCGAGTTATCATCCTCTTGCATCTTTTTCAAGCAAGCATATGACTCTAGAGGTTGAGAATTCAAAACATACCCTCCGATTATCACATTCCAAACCACAATATTTTTCCGAGAAAGCTCTCGAAACAACCTCTCAGCAGAATCCACCCTACCACACTTGCTATACATGTTAAGAAGCAAAGTCCGAACCATGAGATCCAACTCAAACCCACATTTGAGAACCTGACAATGAACTTCTTTCCCACATTCGGATATAACACTCTCTGGAACAAGCTTTCAGCGTGCTAATCGTGCTGAACCTATCGGGCTTCATGCCGAATGCTTGCATGTCCAACAAACAGAGTAATGAGTTTCTACCATCCCCTACAGAAACATATCCACTAACCAAGGAATTCCAAGAAAGGAGATCTCTCACAGGCATTTCATCAAACATCTTGTCTGCAAATTCAATAAAACAAAGCTTCCCACACACAGGAAAAAGCGAGTTGCAGACACAAACATCTGAGCTCAGCCCAACCTTAAACAACTTTCCATGGACCCTTTGTCCTTCGAAAAAGGACAACGACGCACCACAAGCCTTTATCACAAATGGGTAAGTAAAGCTATCCGCTCAAATTCCTTCCCTTTCCATTCTGTGATAAAAATCAATGGCCGCTATAAACAAACCATTATCAGGAAACACTCTAATCATGAGATTCCAAACATCAGTCTCGGAACAGTTCATTTCCTCGAAGATTTCAAGTGCTTCCCTCATTTGCCCTGAATCGATATGATTTCGAAGATCCTATGTGAGCGACGAAGACGAATCTCGGCGCTTGTCGATTACATTCTTCGGTTTTTTTTACAACTTAGAATCGGTTTCCAGGTTCTGGGCTTGGAATCTGTTAGCCGTTTCGCCGAAAGCTTTATCGGGGTTATGGAGTCGTGGCAGTAATGGTAGCGATGAGATATCGTGACGGCAATTTTTTTACAGTTTCAGGATCTAAGAAGCGCTAGAGAAGTGGCGCGTCGCTACTCGGAAAATCAGATTGTCTCTGTCCTAAGCATCGCGACCATTAAAATGCCCTAGGCAGAGTACTCCGTGGATCAAAAGCGGCGTCTGTTATGTTTTCTTCAAGATTCTGGAACTGACAGTAAGATGAGCACTGACGTACTCACTCAGTGGGACCGATAGTACTCGACCAAGGAAAAAGGCCAGGTCTTTTGTTTGTGCAGAAGGGCTCATTGTGCTCGTGGCAATTGTGTGCTTATATATTTTGTTTAAAAAGACAGGGTATTCCTTAAATATATATATATATATATATATATATATATATATATATAACATTGTTGAACTTGTGACGCGCTAGTAATTTGCTCAATTTTGACAAGATGCGCTCTTAAACTTAAAATTCATAGCAATGTATCTCGTTCGTTATGAATTTTCTAGAACTGTATCATCTATATCAATATACCTCTCAAACATTAAAATGTATATATTGTGCCTTTGAGTTACAATATTTCTTCATATTCACGCGAAACTTTAAAACATATTGTTTTTTTGGATGAAACTATTGAATTTTGTTTGATTTAAAATTATATATAATATTTAGCGGTTAATATGAATGTCTCTTGCATGTTAAATGAGCTAGTTAGGGCCAAAACCCTCGTATATTTTATTTTTAAAGTACCTGCTTAAAAGCAAAAAAAAAAAAAAAAAGAGAAAAGTAGAGAACGAACCGTTGTTTAAGTTTATTCTTTAAGGGGTTTTGAATAAAAAGATAAATTTATCCTTTTAATGAGTGTAACAACTATTATTTAGTAAAAAAAATAACACATTTAAAAAAATAACATGTTTCAAAGTTCATAGGGTGAAAGTATCATAGTTCGAGAGATACAACATGTATGTTTTAAAGTTTGGAGTATTTTGACACAAGTGACATAGTTAAGGAGAAATTTGTAAAATTTGTCCTTAATTTTTTTTTTATTGAAATTGACGTGATTTTCACGCAAGCTATTTAATTAAGAGTATAAAATGTTTTTTTATATAAAATTTATAATTTATATTTAATAAACAAAATTAATTCAAAATTATCTATTTTAATGAAAACTTTAGTTAAAGATATTAATTATAATAAATTTGGGTTAAAATACATAAAAATGACCACTCCTATTATTGATCATTAACTATTTATATGCAAATTACATGTCAATTTTAGTCAAAAAACTAAAATCGCTATCAATGAAGATGATTTGCTACATATTTGTAAATTCAAGGTGCAATTTGCTAGAATTAAAAATTTAGGGGGCAAATTATGAATATACAACAAGTCCACGCCAAATACCTAAATTATAAGATAAAAGACATGTATTTTGACCTAATGGCCAAAATGCATGTGTTACCATAAATTTCGCCACAAAACAAATCAAGAAATTTATTAAAACCTTTTTTTTAAGTGAACTACTCTTTATTATGCCTACAATTGCCCCTTATATAATTCTTAGAAAACCTCACATTCTTATCCCATATTAAATTGTGTGAAAATAAATAATTTATCAATAATTAAGTCAAAAATAAATATTTCAAGATTATCAAGATAACCAAGCTAAGCTTATAACGGACGAAAGACAACGTAGACAATTGAAGTAAGAAATATTCATCCCAGGAAGAAAAAATTGATTCACTAGAGAAAATATAAATCATAGCTAAAATTTCTATGCTAAGGTATACTAGTATCTTTAAATTTCATCAAGTTCTATTACATTTGTACAATTTGAAATTTTCAAGTTCTGATATGATTCTACCTGGCTGCCCTAGTCATTTCATGAAATGTGTCCATTTAACTGTTTTCCTTTTCCAAAAATAAAAAGACCTCGTTTTTTTGTAACATCAACCAGCCAGTGGCATGAAGAACTAACGTGGAAATATAATTCAGGAACCGGCAGTTTTTTTTTTTTTTTTTTTCCCCTTCTTTTTTTTACCCCGTTATTTCAAGTAGTAAAAACGACACTGCCTTCAGCAAAAGGCAAGAAAATCAAAGTATAAAATACGGGTTTTCATTCAATCATTTGAACTCGTTGACTATGCAAATAAACTAAGCTTCTCAAAGACAATCACTAGACATTTCTTGTAGGCAGTAGTTCTGAGCAAGCATTAGTGTATTACATAATCTCTCTCTTGGTATTTCACGAAGTTGATGTCCTTTGTCATCTCTTGTGCAATTCTCTTTCCGGTTTGCATAATCCTTGCAGCTCTTTTTCTCACTATATGTAAGTGAGATTCAACTCCCACACATGTGATAGCCTCTCAACATATATGCAAGCATCTGCATGTAGAAGCAAATGTTAGGAATTTAAAGAGTCTTAATTCAATAATTCCTACTAAACTAGGGGGGAAAAAAACAACAACAACTAAATAAGGCTTATCACAAATGAAGATGGTTGCCATAAAAGTTGTTCTTATACAAGGGAATTTAGGACAAACGAATTGACACATATAAAACCTAAATAATTCTAAATGGCTACTCTGTATCAAGGCAACAATTAGGCTCCATACGCTCAACATAAAACATAATATATCATAGCAATATCAGTGGTAGAGATTTTCATGTAAAAAATGTTTACGAAGAACATGTAGAAGATCAAGAATACAAAAGGCACAACTAATACCTTATGAATCCTTCCTAACTTAGGAGAAGATCCTTCCCCTAGAGGAACATATTTGGCATTGTTGTACTCCGGCATCAGTGCGCAACTTTGCCTACTCAATGAGCTTCTCTGCTTCTGCATGCAATAAATACCATATCTTAAAACATACAAATGAGGGAGAAAACTCGATAACAGCAAAAGGGCAGTCCTCAAAGTGAGAACTAAACCGTTGGTTTTAACAATTCAAGCACATGCATCTGGCTATTTCTTTGCTTTTCATTTTTCAGTAAAATGCTATGTTTGACTTAAACAATTGTGCAAAGCAAGTGTAGAATACGGTTTAAAAAAGAAAAAGAAAAAGGAGCTAATGTATCACCAACAAAATGAGGGAACATCAAGTTTTGATATATCAAGCCATAGATTAATCAACAAGCAAAGCGCCAACGACGTAGAAAAACGTATAAGTAAATAAATTAAAGGCCGAATAGTGAATGTAATTTTATTTCACCAATGGAGCTAGATGTTTAGCTGTTGGGGTTAGGATTTTAACAGTTTAACATGCAACTGTTACATTTAAAACTTGCAATACACGATATAAAACTATTTTCAATCGCAAATCAGACTGTTAAAAAATTAATCTGATAGCTAAAACATTCATGTCTTATTGCTAAAGTAAAATTATCCTTTCCACTATAAAATTACTATAACACTAATGTATAATTGTAGGCTTAAGAGTCCTGAATTCGATTTTTTTTTTCTTTGAAATCATTTGAATCCCGTTATAAGTTCAAGAAATCTATAAAATTTAGGGGAATGTTACGATGAGACCTTCTAAAATAAAAAGTCTCATTGATGAGTGTTGGGGCTTTTTCGTGGCGGGCTCGCTGACGTGGGAGGTGCAACTCTCGTGGTCTATTCTGGTCCTTCCAAGTGGTTGGTCATCAAGTGTGATGTGACAGTACGTCAGGTAGCAGAGACCGCTGAACATGAAATCACAATCCTAATGAGAAAAATGGGCGACGTTGACGTCTTTGCAAGCAACAATTTTGGCCCTGCTTGGGTAGGGCTAAACCCGGGTGCCCCCGAGGAGAGAAGTTTCCAAGGGAGACACTGGTTGTGATTCTGTAATTGTAGCAATGAAGACTAGACTAAAGGAAAAGCCCAAGCAAGCGAACAGTGTGGGAGAGAAACATAACCAGTTCTTGGAAGTGAGTGCAAGTTTGTCAGGCTGATTATGTGAAACATTGAGAAAGTGCAACACATTAGGTGGGATGCTTCATCACACCAAAGGTAAGATTTGACCTAGAGAATATCGGGATGGCCATGGTTGTCAATGGAAGGTCGTGTTTCTTCAAATGGAGAGTGTTTTCCTAGGGGGTTTAGTGCATTACTATTGTCGTCGAGAGAAGCGCCAAAAAACTTGTTCTAGAGGAACCTAACTCGAAACCATGGAGTTTCAACTTTTCTGATAAGAGAAAACTAGAGCATTTCTAGACTAAGAGGGCGTTTTCTAGAGGTGTAGCAGCTTTTTGGGTTGAAATACCATTGTGGGTTGATATGCCATTGCACTATGTCGGGTGGCTGCCTAGGGGCTTAGAGGGAGAAAGTAGTTGGAGATCATTTATGGTGGCTATGGTAGTTTTAGGGAAAACCTTTATTTCAACCATGAAAGAGGACTATTTTAGGAGGTTTTGAAGCCTTGTTGCCACTAGCAGGGGGAGCGCCTAAAAACTTGTTCTAGAGGAACCCCATTGGAATCCATAGACTTTAAGCTTTTCCAATGATGTGAGCGAAGTCCATCGAGTGTTGGAGAGGGTCTCCTCTCCTAGCCACAATATTTTTGTGCTATTTGTTGTTGTGGGGGTGTGTTGAGAGATGATTGTGTAAAGATAGGTTTAAATTTTTGTGATTAAATTAATATTTTTTGAAAGAGTGATTAAATTAATATCAAACAGCATTAATCATGAATCTCCAAGTAATCTACAATTTCTTTCTTTTTTTCGGCCCTACTTTCCTTAGGTTTGGTGTGTGAAAATGACTAGTGATATAACTACATATGAGGTTGAGTGGAGAATGAGGGTAAAAATAAGCAAGAAGCACGTCTATGAATCCGTTTTATTTAACCAATAATTTATTAAAATAATAGAAAAAATCCAGTTATTTCTTTTTGGTCGGATAATCAAAGAGCAACATTTTAATAATTCTCTTCTAATGATGAATCATATACTTTATATTGAGCTAAAAAAGGTCACCACTTGGATTTTTTTCTAAAAGAATTCTTCCACTTGGGCTTGCAACAATCATACTACTGATAAGATGAAATGCCAAATTCGGCACACGTGTTGATGTTTAAGTGCTGTAGGAAAGTACAGAATTTGGAGATATAAAAGAGATCCGAATCTAGAATAAGGATATGAATGTAACGGTAGGAAAAGGATAAAAAAAAATATATATATATCTAAATCAATCACAAATAAAATGAAAAAAATAATTAAGTGACCCAAGTCTCTCTTTATTCGCCTCCACCAAAATCCATCAACTTGCTGCAAATCAGATCCATACTCAACAATCTCATGGAGAATCTGCATATCAACGCAGATCCAAACGCCTCCAGTTCAAAACAAAAGTGCATCGGTGAGGGAGGAGAAAATTGAAAAGAAAACAATAGCAAAAGAGAAACCAAGTACCTGTCAGATCATGCGTGTACTACGCCATTCTCCAGCGATCTTGGACAAAAAAACGCCTAGATCCAAACAATAGAAAAAAGCTAGGGGAAGAAAATTGAAAGAAGAAAAGAAAATAGAAAAAAATTACCTGACAAATCTTAAGTGCGCCACTGTCCATCCCCAACAATCTCTGGAGAAATATAATGGAGAAAAAATGACGCACAGATCCAAACATCATAGAAAAAAAACTCAAGGAGCAAAGAAAAAGAAAAAAAAATAAAATAGAGAAAATAACCTGCAGATCACGCAAACAAGTCGGCCATCTCCCTACCTTCATCCACCGCCTTTAGTGTTTTTTTCTAAGAGGAGCGAGAAGAAGAAAAATAAAAAAATGAGGTGGTGAGCGTGAAAAAGAGGAAGAATGAGTGCATAATAGAAAAAAAAAAAAATGTTAGCTGACTGCATTGTTTGTTTTGAATTTCACGATAGAAACAAAGTACCTGTCAGACGAAGAGAGGAGCGTACAGAATCGAAGTACCTGTTAGATGAAGAGAGGAGCAAAAACAGTTTTTTGCGTGAAATGGCAAAAAAAAATCCGTACAAAGAGGAAGATGAACGTTGGCAAAAGTCAAACATAACAAAGCGGAGAAAAAGAGCAAGACACTATTGTCAGAAACAAAAATAAAAGAGGGACATAACCACCAAAGGGTAAAAAGGGAAAAAACCGTACAAGCCGCAATATTTTCAACCTCCACTTTAATGTATATGATAGCTAGCGGAATGACCACGCTTTACAGCAGGAATGGTTATTTTGTTATAAAATATTAGTAATTGTTATAACAGATTTATTAAAATTAAATTAATATGTATGTTTATGTAGTATTCATGATTTATTTAATTTATTTGTTATATAAGAGTTGTTTATATATACATATATATTGTATTAAGATTATATTAATGTGTGTTTTAAATTTATTTATGGTATATTTATAGATGGATATTTTAATATTATATGTATTATAGTTAAAACGTTTAATATATGTCAAAGTATAATTAATTTAAAATATACCGTCTTAATTGAGATTGTATAAGTTTAATTTGATCAAAAATAATTGGCTCGGTTTATATCAAATCATTTTCTATTTTTTTATTACTGAGTTGATGTATTTGCCCTTTATTATAATCTCTTTTATTTAATTTGTTTCATGAGTTTTTAGTCTTTTTTATATTATTCAGTTTTATCTTTTAGTGTTTTCTAGTTTTTGCCTTTAGTGGTATCTAGTTTTTGCCTTTAGTGGTATCTTTTGTGTTTGCTTTTGTTAGTTTTGTTTTGGTCATCTCAGACCATTATTGCTGTTGATTTGACATTCGTGCCCGTCAATATGGTTTGATATGATATGTCTATAAATGACGTCACTGTGTATCTGAGCTTTGTTTTCTAAGTGCAGTTTCTTTTTCTACAAGTTTCTTGTTCCTCGTGTTTCTTCTCTAAAATTTGTAGTTTGTTTTTCTTTTTTTTTTTTTTCGTTTCTCAGTTTTTGTTTGCGTCTTTTTTTAATGGTTTGAATTTTTATCCATAACGTTTCATTTTTTCAAGTATTATTTTTTTTCCTGTTTCTGTGTTTTTTATAGAATCCAAATATTATCATTTGAAAAAGTATTTTTCATCATTTTTTCATAAAGTTCTTACGCAAAAATATAAGTCCAAAATTACTCGATTACGGATTTTTATGGCTTTTAGTATTCCCATTAATGTGGGGAAGTTGATTATAGATAAAATTTGTCCAAGTGATTTTGATCATAGTGTTGGTCTTTCAGGTATAGGTACCAGTCATAGTGTTATGAGAAGATAAGCTATTGCTATTGGTTCCAAATGTAACAATGTGAGCGACAGCTTTGTGAAGATAATTGTCGTTCACTTAGATTTGTGTCAGTAAATAGAGAGTAAAAAATTCATTTCTATAAAGATAGTCTTTTTAAAGAAAATTTAGATGATCTTCAAGTTACTCTTTAGAATCATTTTAATGAATATGTTTAAGGTGCAATTTCTAAATTGTGACTAAATTTCATACAAAAAAACAACGGGTTAAGGATTGGGCTTTTAAAGATCCGGTTGTAAAGAATTTGGATGATATTTAAATCTATAATTATAGTTTTTGTTTGAATGTTTTTGAAAAGGAAATCTATTTTGTGTTTTTCGTTTTAGTTTGTTTTTATATTGTTACAGTATGCGTTGTATATTTTTGTTTTTTTAAAAAATTATATTGTCAACTGTTTTTCTGTAATTTGTCTAAATTTTTTCAATCTTATCTAGATGTATAGATGTATAAAATTTTTGCTTCATTTGTCAAATCTCTAATAGTAATTTGTCAATTTTGTTTTAGATTCGATTCTATTTTTTTATATTAGTTTTAGAGCTTAGGTTCTTTGAAGTGAAAAAAATACAGTGTTTAATTTGTTTTTTGTATATAGATTTGTATGACAATGTCGAGAATTGCATAGGTTTTTCTTGATTTTTTAAAGTTTATCTAATTATTTGTCATTTTAGATACAATATGTGATTTTTTAAAATATTATATTTTTAGATTAATCATGTGATGTACTGTAATTTGTTTGAAATTGTTGAATCTTATTTAGACGTTTTGAGATATGTGTTTTGTTTATCAAATTTTCAATAGTGATTTGTCGATTTTGTTTTTTTACTATATTTTGTCTTTTATATTAGTTTTGTAGATTTAGGTTATATAAAGTTAAAAAGGCTACAACATTTAATCTGTTTGTTGTCATATGTATGTAGATTTATTTAACAATATCAAAAGTTGCATAATTTTATCTTGATTTTCAAAAGTTTATCTGATTAATTGTCCTTTTTCTAAAACTTTGTAGATTTGTTCAATAAATCTTTGAAAAAATTACTGTGCTTTTGTTAGTTGTACGTATCTTCATTTCCTATAAGATCTCATTTAGGACTTAAGGAGTTTTAGCAAAGCGGACTTAAAACCAAAAAGTCCTAAAAAACATTTAGAAAAAAAATAAAGACAAATATGTATTCTTCTTATTTATCCAGGAAAATTAAAATTGTCTGTGTTTTTTGTGTTCTAATTCTTAAAAAGATGGATTTATTTAGAAGTGGTAGAGCATTTAGGGCAAGTTTTAGCACGTAAGAAGATTAATTTAGTTTATAGAGGAGGTAGTTTAGGGTTGATGGCGGTTGTTTCAACGGCGGTCCAATCTAATGGTGCTCAAGTGTTGGGGATTATGTCTAAAATGCTTTCTCGGGGTAATATTTGTGGTAAGACTATAGGTGTAGAGAAAAAAGTTAGGCATATTTGTGAACATATAGAAGCCATGATTAATATAGGTGATGCTTTTATAGTTTTACCTGGTGGCATAGACACCCTTGAAGAAATGTTTATAGTTGCTAGTGGAAAACTGTTGGGTATTCATTCAAAACCAACAAGGCTTTCGAATGTTAATGGTTTTTATGATGATTTGTTGAAGTTTTTAGATTATGCTGTAGAAAAGAATTTTATTCAACATAGGGGGAAACAAAATTTTGTTACTGCTTTAACTGTTGAAGAATTGCTGAACAAAATGTTATTCATCCAAAGTATAACACTGCAATTTCAAAGCTAGATTGGGATAAAGATAGTTGGAAGCAACCATTAGATTTGTACTTCCATATGTGATCTTTTACTTTTATTTACAACATGTATAGAGTTTATGTTTTTATGTTTTCAGTAACCGCTTTTGTCTATGTGATGTTGGTCTTTATTTTATGTTTAATGTGTCTGTTTATTTGTTTTGCAACATGTTGTTCTCAAAACTTTCAGATTTATTAGTTGTAGTATTGAGATGACTGATATTTTCGAGTATTTATATATCTCCAAAACGCATCATACGTAAGGTTTGATAATGTATTCAAGTTATAAGATTTCTTTGTTCTTCAACTTGTATTTGTAATATATTTTATCAGATATATTTAGTGGGTGTTTGGAAGAGTGATGGAAACCAGTGGTGAGAACCACTTTTACTGTAGTATGTGAGAGTTTTACATTGTAGTATTTTTTTTTTGTTATTGTAGCATGTGAGAACTTTTTACTGTTTATAACTGAGTTTGTGATGGGAACTGAGTGGTTCCCACCACTGCCAAACACCCCATTAGAATGTTTTATTAACTGTGGTTTTTTAGCTTAATAATTATTTTATTGATATTGTATTCAACTAATTGTGAGTTTTAAAGAGGAATTAATGTATCTACATGTATATGCAAACATAAATGGAAAATCAACTGATTTTCATCAAGTAGTAAAAGCCCTATTTTTAAGTTTCATAAGTTGTACAATTTCCGAAGTGCATTTAAATGATCCATTGCAAAGGTACAATAATTTATTAGGTGAAATCTTTAAGTATCCAATATAAATATTTAAAATCAAATCTTGTCTTCACTATGATTGGCATGCGACGTTCATGAAAATGGAAGAATGCAGTAATTTTTTATTGTACAACTGGTTTTTTAAAAGATACATTTGTTTACCTAACTAAAAATGACACAAATAAAAAAACATGAAAAAATGTTACAAAAAGAAGCCCTGAAAAGTTCAGTTAAATTTATTTGGCAAGGCAAAGACTATGGAAAGAAGAAAAGGTCAATTATCAACCTCCAATGAGGAAACAGAAGAAAGATCTGTGCATACACCATCGTATGACATTGTTGTATGGCCTCTGTTTTACAATTCTGTATCACAGTTTATAAAATGCAAATCTAAACTCAAAATAACTCTTAAATAAACCAAAGTTTTTTTTTAGGAACTGTACACAAAAAGAAAACAAAAGGGAAGTATATGGGACCATTGTCCCCAAACGTATGATTTAAAAAATAAGCAACACTTATGATTACCACCCAATACCAGAACTAAACTCACCTCCCAATTTTCATCAGATTCCATACCTACGCGTTGCAACGGGAAATGCTATTTTGTTATATTAAAAATTAGTAATTATTGCAATATATTTATTAAAATTATATTAACATTATGTTTGTTGTGGGGAATCTTTACGATGAGAAAACCATCTGAAGTTCATACCCTCTTTAAACTAAGCACTCGATTAGGTTGGCAAAAAAGATCAATTCGAGAAGGCCATCAAATGGCCCGACTAAGACCCGTCCGACCAGGACAGGATTTGTCCAACTAGGCCCCGTCCGACCAAGACAAGATTTGTCCAACCAGGGACCCGTCCAGGATCTGTCCAACCAGGATCCCGTCTGACCAGGACAAAATCTATCTGACTAGGACTAGTTCAAGCAGGATCCGTCTGACTTGGCCAAAGCAACCATGGACAACCTCGACTGGCAAGATGGTCGGATCCTGACCAGGTCACACAATAATTGATCATACCCAAAGACCACCATGTGGCACCATCTCAACCCTCCATTGGGCAATTCTCCTTCTCCGGGGATCCTGACACCTATCTCTGGACTCCCAGGTCACAAGCTAAAGTGGTCCACACCTGGATCCAAGATAAACTTTATAAATAGGAGCATCAACTCCATCACAAAAGGACTGGCATTCTTCCGTTGCCCACTTTGCCTCTCCCTTAGCTCTTCCCTGTCAGAATACTGACTTGAGCATCGGAGTGCCCTTAGTAGGCACTAAACCGGTGCCCCCTTACTCCAAGGCCTTCTATCCTTTTGCAGATCTGACCCGACTAGGCCGAGCTAGGCAGAACAGGGAACCCAATCACCGTGTGCCCCCGCACGTGGTGTTGTGTCGAACTTAGACATCAACATTTGGCGCTAGAAATAAAGCCCTGCGCCTTTCCAGCAGCCTCATCTCTTCCCCCCAACCATTCCCGAGAATACCGACAAGGAGACCTCAAATCCAGGACGAAGAGTCCGACCAGGTCCAAGAAGGTTACGGCCGACCAGAGAAGGCCAGGTCTAGGCTACGGCCGACTAGGTCCAAGATGAAGAGTCCAAGCAGGCTACAACTGACAAGGAGACCTCAGGTCTAGGACTAAGAGTCCGACCAAGTCCAAGAAGGTTACTTCTGACCAGAGAAGACTAGGTCCACGCTACGGCCGACCAGGTCCACGACGAAGAGTCCAAGCAGGCTATGACAGACAAGGAGACCTTAGGTTCAAGACGAAGAGTTCGACCAGGTCTAAGAAGGTTACGGCTAACCAGAAAAGACCAGGTCCAGGGTATAGCCGACGAGGTCTAGGACGAAGAGTCCAATCAGGTCCAAGAAGGTTACGGCCGACTAGTGAAGACCAGGTCCAGGCTACGACTAACCAGGTCTAGGACAAAGAGTCCAAGCAGGCTACGATCAACAAGGAGACCTTAAGTCCAGGATGAAGAGTCCGACCAGGTCCAAGAAGGTTACGGCGGACCAGAGAAGGCCAGGTCTAAGCTACGGCCAACCAAGTCTAGAAGGAAGAGTCCAAGCAGGCTACGACAGACAAGGAGACCTCATGTCTAGGACGAAGAGTCTGACCAGGTCCAAGAAGGTTACGGCCAACCAGAGAAGGCTAGGTCCAGGCTACGGTTGACCAGGTCCACGACGAAGAGTCCAAGCAGGCTACAACCGACAAAGAGACCTCAAGTATAGGACGAATAGTCCGACTAGGTCCAAAAAGGTTACTTCTGACCAAAGAAGACCAGGTCCAGGCTACGGCCGACCAGGTCTAGGACGAAGAGTCCAAGTAGGCTAAGACCGACAAGGAGACCTCAGGTCCAGGACGAAGAGTCCGACCAGGTCCAAGAAGGTTACTGCCGACCAAAGAAGACCAGGTCTGGGACGAAGAGTCCAAATAGGCTACGACCGACAAGTAGACCTTAAGTTCAGGACGAAGAGTCCGACTAGGTCCAAGAAGATTATTGCCGACTAGAGAAGACAAGGTCCAGGCTACAGTCGACCAGGTCTAGAATGAAGAGTCCAAGCAGGCTATAACCAACAAGGAAACCTCAAGTTTAGGACGAAGAGTCTGACTAGGTCCAAGAAGGTTACGGCTGACTAGTGAAGACCAGGTCCAAGCTACGACCAACCAAGTCCAAGGCGAAGAGTCCAAGCTGGCTACGATCGACAAGGAGACCTCAGGTCCAGGACAAAAAGTCCGACCAGGTGCAAGAAGGTTACGGCTGACCAGAGAATACCAGGTCCAAGACGAAGAATCCAAGCAGGCTATGACCGACAAAGAGACCTTAGGTCTAGGACGAAGAGTTTGACCAGGTCCAAGAAGGTCACAGCTAACCAGAGAAGACCAGGTCCAGGCTACGGTCGACCAGGTCTAGGACGAAGAGTCCAGGAAGGATACGCTTATAAAAAATATTTTTCAATCACATTAAGACTTCGATGCTGACGATCTCTATCACCAAAGTCTTGGCGGGCTATTGTTGGGGGAAATCTTCACGATGAGAAAGCCGTCTGAAGTTCATATCCTTTTTAAACTAAGCACCCTATCAGGTTGGCTGAAAAGACCAATTCGAAAAAGCCATCAACTGGCTCGACCAAGACCCGTCTGACCAGGACAGGATTTGTCCAACCAGGACCCGTCCGACCAAGATAGGATTTGTCCAACCAAGGACCTGTCCGACTAGGATCCCGTTCGACCAGGACAGAATCTGTCCGACCAGGACTCGTTCGAGCAGAATCTGTCCGACTTGGCCAAAGCAACCATGGACAACCTTGACTGGCAAGATGGTCGGATCCCGACCAGATCACACAATAGTGGATCATACCCAAAGACCACCTCGTGGCACCATCTCAACCCTCCGTTGGGCAATTCTCATTCTCCGGAGATCTTGACACCTGTCTCTGGATGCCCGGGTCACGGGTCAAATCGGTCCACACTTGGATTCAAGATAAACTCTATAAATAGGAGCATCAACTCCACCACAAAAGGACGAGCATTCCTCCGTTGCCTACTCTGCCTCTCCCTTAGCTTTTCCCGGTCAAAACACTGACTTGAGCGTTGGAGTGCTCTTGGCAGGCATCAAACTGGTGTCCCCTTACTCCAAGGCCTTCTCTCTTCTTGCAGATCCGACCAGACTAGACCGAACTAGGCAGAATAGGGACAAAACAGGGAACCCGACCACCGTGCGCTACCGCACATGGTGTTGTGTCGAACTTAGGCATCAACAATGTTTATGTCGGATATAGTCTTGCAATTTATGCTTTCCGCTATTTTGGCTTCAAAAGCTCACAACATAATAGAAATAGTGAGGGCAGAGAATATGTAGAGCGGTACAAGAGGAGAAAAGTATTCTGTTTGTGGAATAGCTTAGATAGTCTGAGCAAAGGAATTTCATTACTATATACAATTATGCAATGAGATTATTTAAATAGATTTTTATTTTGTGGTACACATGTGTTGTGGGACTGCAATATGTATGTGCCAACATAAGCACAAAAATTAATTAATTGTATTTAAATTAATATGATTTATTTAAATTTCATATATATCTGCGGGCGCGTGTGGAATCACGTGGGACTTATTGACCACTACCTTCCAGTAAGTACATAAAGGGAAGTGGTATGTCACCACCCCATTGTGGGCGCGTGACTCTGGTGAGAGGAATATCGTGAAGTCACCAATTGTTTATGTCTCCATTTTTGGAACAAGCCTGTGAAAAATCTGCAAAAGAAGAAGCAGTCAAGCAAAGTGATAAACAAAGGAGCTTGCTTATTAATTAACATACATCATGAGGTGTTTTTAGCCAAAAGTAAAAAACTTAAAATCATGGGAAAAGACAGGTTGATGTTTTGTGATATTTTAGTATTATTGAGGAGATAAGTTTGAATCCAAAGGCATTTGAGTAAGATGTGCCACTTATGGGACATCGCTTTTCTTCATTATTACGTGTTGTCGGTAAGGCTTGGGTGGGTAGACTTTGTTTACCCACAACTATGCCAAAAAGGATAGGGAGGTAAAAGGATGATTGGTAGAAATTTAGACTTTTTTTTTGGGAGGAGTAACAAACATTTGAGAAGGTTCACAGTCATAGTGGGTAAGAGATTGACGTGAATGCAGAAATTTTAACATTCAATTGTTTTGTCAAAATTAACAACCTAATACACTTGAATTTTCTTGACTAATTGAACATCAACTAAACATAAAAGTAGTATACTCCGCAGCAAATCATTTGACTTTTCTTGCAACAAACACACGTGTCAAGTTTCACTTTTACAAAAGTTAAAGAATGATGGCTAGAGTTAACGAGTGTTATGAGAAATTAAACTTCGATATAGGCTGGAGCCGGTCAATAAAGGGTGCTGAAGCTTTCAACCGAACAGATTCTTGGAGCATGGAACAAAATATCCCGTTATGAGCTACTCAATGTATGTTTGTTGCATGTATTTTTTGAAGTCAATAGGCTCGATTTAAATTTGAATATCAAAAATTTAAGTTTTTAAAGTTTTCATCCCCTAAATTTTTGATACTGTATATCTTTGTTACAGTAAAAACTAAAATTCTCTCTTCTATATTTAAGAAAAAAAACATTTCTTCATTTAATATGCAATTGAGATGATTCTTTTTTTACTATATTCCTAGTGAAGAAGAGAATAAATCAAGATCCATATTGCATATTTTTTAAGATCATTAACATTAAGATTATATTAGATTTGTTAATAAATCAAAAACTATTTTCACTACTTGCTCAAACACAAATTTCAATTTTATTATATACTTATATTAAAACTTAAATGTACATCCAAACGTCAATTAGTATAACAATTCAAATCACTAACACAAATCCTAATTCGAATCACACTACAATTTAAATCACACTAATTTAAATCAAATCATTAATTTGAATCTATTTACCAAACAGACCCGTAATAGACCAATAGGAGCTACTTAAAAACATCATCCATGGAGAAAGAAAACCAATAAAACACTCAACGGTTTTTTTCATGACCGGACTAACACAGTTGGCTAATGCTAGCAATTGTAAGATTGACAAAGGAAAAAAACAAGGAAGAAGAAAACGAAGAAAAGAGAGACTAGTCATGTGACAAAACAGCCAAAAGGCGGTGAAAAAGGCCAAAAACAAAAAACAAAAAAGTCCCATTCTCTCATCCTTCCTGTGGCATTTCTGTTCCCTCAATATTCTTCCATCACAGTACCTCTTTCTTTATCTAAGTCATATTTCGGACACGAATTAAAAGGTTAAAGAGTAATAAGCAACAGGAAGTAGAAAAAAACTAAAGAAAAGTATCTATCATCAAATTTATTGCACCTCAGTGCTGAATTTGCAAAGGCCAGCATGAGGAAAATGAATCATTGACTCCGAAATTAGACATATTTAAACCAAACAATTTCCTAGTTACCCAAAAAAAATTTATGAAACAGTCAACATTTATTACCAAATTAGGGCTTCTAATATATTTATTATGGTTTTAAGGTTTTGAAACTTTTAGCTAAGAAAGACTTTTTCTCTTTTTGCTCTATATAAACACTACTAGATCTTTTGTTTTTTAAAGCGTTGCCATTGAAGCACTCTAAATCAATTTTTGTCTAATTTTAATTAATTAAAATTTAAAGATTGAAAAAAATTACCGTTTAAAATATTTAATAATTAAATATTATTATATTTATGACTTTTTAGATTATAGTAAAAAAAAAACTTAATTTTTTAAAATTTTGCTAGTCAAAATTTTAAAAAATTTATATAATAAAAAATTGTATAATAAGTTTATTTAATCGTTTGTAGATGTGTCATGTTTGCATTTGTATTTTAAATATGTTTATTAATTGTATTTGTATTTAATCTAATCGTATCATATTATAAATATGTTGGCACGAATACAACTCGAATATGAATTGTCATCCTAAGAACAATTAGTAAGTCGCTATTAAAATCAATATCTCAACAATCAGATTTCAGAGCTTAACGGAAGAAGAAGAAAAAGATTTTGATCGAAACCCATTAAAGAAAATGGATGATTTACGAAGATAGGATTTATATAAAGTATCTCAACAATCAGATCTCGGAGCTGGCAGTCGCTATGGTTTGCAGCAATCATTTTAGGGCATTTTTTTTTTTTTCATCAAACGACATAAAACCCAGACCACAGAAAAGAGAAAGGAGAGTTAAAATGGAAAAGGCCAAAGAAAAAAGATAGGAGAGTCAAAGGACCGTTAAAAACAGAGGGCAAAAACATAATTCAATCCAGAACAAACATCATAGAGGGATAAATGGGAAACAAACTGAAATATGTACAGTGAAGTGATTTAAGCCTTTCCTTTAATATATATAATAATGTGTTATGGATTGTAGAATCTAAAAACTGGCCCACATTAAATGAACTTGCGTTCAAACTTGATTCAAATTCTCAATCACTATATGGGAATTACATGTTACATATATACACAGAAAACCTTTTAGTTCTTTAAATTAATTAAATGATTCTTCAAAATTCCAAAATTACATCATAGTTACTCAAAACGACACCGTTGATACAAAAGTTGAGGAAAATTCATAAGAGTATCATCTCACCGTTCCTCACATTTACACGTTTGCTCAATTTAGTAGAAACACACGCCTAAGATAAGCTTTATACACAAAACACATATTTAGTGGACCGTCAAATATTGATGTCCTTAATCACACAGGACCACATGAAAACTTACAATCTACGAAACATCGTTGATTTGCTTTTTATGGCTTTAACGAGTAGGCGAAAATAACCACCAATCTAACCCCCCAACTCCAACTCTCTAGAAAAAAGAGGGCCAAAAGAATAATTAAAGCAAAATAGAGGGACCAGACAAAGTTAAATATAACGGTTTTGAAGGATCCCCAGAATTTCTAGAAAACGGTTTTCGTTACAAGTTAGCGAGTACTTTGCTTTGGTCTGCTTGAACTTTCATTTCTCTGTCCTTTTTTTTTTTCCCTGAAAATTTGTAGTAGTGGAATAATCAAGGATTATATTTATACATGGAAAAGTTGAGAGTCTTGTGTCACCTGTTTGTGACGATTTTCCTTTACTTCTTCGGAAACTCCACTGTGGTTCCTGCCATTACAGATGTGATAATGATGGCTCTTTGCCCTGGTCGAGATGAGTGTTCTTTTGCCATTTATCTCACTGGTTTTCAACAAGCAGTACGTATAATTCAATTTAATTTAAATTTAACTTCTTCTTCTTATTCTTTTTCATCTTCTTCTTCTTATGTTTATTTTGATATTTCTTCGCAAAGTTTTTCTTCATTTTGTGTTCATGTGGAACTTCCTTTCTTCTTCAGCCTTGTCATGAGCAATGAATTTTAAAATTTTGGGATACGTACCAATTTTTTTTGTCTAAAAAAACTCCTCCTCGTTTATAATCATGGTTTGGGCTCTTTTTATTTTTATTTTTATTTTTATTTTTTTCCATTTTTTATTTTTAGTGTTTGGCGGGGTTGTATATGTTCTTTGCAAGTTTTGGTCCTTTGTGATTTAATAAAAGGGAAGACCCTATGAGTTTGTTGAAGAAACCATGTAGTTTTTCTTCTGCGGAATTTAATGGTGTCTAAAATAATGAACTTTAGACTTTAGAGAGAGAGAGAGAGAGAGAGGCTAAAGATAAGTCTTAAAGTTTCAGACTTTATTCCATTTTAAATTCTTTGCTGACTAGTTAAAGTTGCAATGTTGATTAGAAAAAGAAAAATTGCACTTTTTCCTGGAGTCATAAGCTCTCTTTCTTATAATAAAGGAAAAAGTCATAAGATCTTGTTGACAGAAATTAACAATATTTTTTCATTGATTTTTTTTTTGGAGAACCATGATTGTTAGTTTTTTTTTTCAGCTTGTTATTTTAATTTTAATCTTCCAATGAGATTTAATACATAAATTTATATATTTTTTCATAATTCATATTCAAAATTGATCAAATAAATTGCTCAATTTACCCTCAAATTAAAAAATAAAATAAATTTACAAATTTGAAAAACTTTATATTAAAGTTTTTGACTCCAAAAATGTATAAAATACCCTCAAAAATAAGTATTTTATGTGTTTTTATTTTTTTTAAGTTTTAATTTTTTTCTATTTTACTCAAGGATAATTTGATCATTTTAAATGTTAAAATCAACTATTAACTGAAGTAAGATATAAATTTGTATATTAAATCTAATCAAAAGTTATACATTGGATGAGATTAAAAACTGAAGGTATAGATTTTGAATTAACTTAAAATAAAGAGTATAAAATGGTAAATATTCCTTTTTTAAAAGAGTTAATGAGAAGTATCGCTAAGCCAGAAAAATACCTAAAGGTCTACTACCACAAGTTTTTTTTTCTTTTTTAACTTAACGGTAAGGGTTCGAATTCTTCACTTTTAGATGAAATCAAATGTGGTTTTACCTATAGGCTATGCCTGCAACTGCTACCACCACTACAAGTTTTTAAGTCTTCTTAATTTATTTTTTTTTTTGGAGAAACCATATGGTTTTGACTTGTAAATTTTTAATGCAAAGCAAAAGTTAATTTTAAAATTATTTAAAGAGTTTTTAGAGCCAGAAGCAAAAATAATTTCTAGTAAACAATACCAGGCATGCTAACCAAAAAAAAAAAAAATAGAACTTTCCAAATAGTATATTGTGGTTAGTACTTAATAGGTTTAGTGTTAAATAGGCCATAAGTGTTTACAATCTAAATTTAATGGAAGTATTAACTTGTAATGAATGAGAAAAGAATATTTTCTTTTCTGATCCGTTGATGTGTTTATTTTCAAAATAATAAATACCAAAATATTGGGACCTACATGGTGTAAGGAATAGGAAAAGAAAGAAAGAAAGAAAGAAAGAAAGAAAAAAAAAACCAATTCTAAATTACCCTATGATTTCTTTTTATTAGAAATAAATTACAAAAATATTTCTACATTCTTAACTAATAATTA